>JAHFZB010000603.1:0-36366 GCA_036884735.1 Huso huso
GATAATGACATGATATTGTGATAAAAGTAGAATTATGTGTACCTGTTCATTTCATGTATGCAGTATAATTCCTTTGCTTTATCAATTTGTTAAGAATTAAAACACCAGTACAAAAAAGCAAAAAATACCAAAGTGCACCATTTCAAAGTGCACCAAATCTAAATCAACATGCAAGAATCCCAAACTGAGCATTTATTCCAAATCAACCTGACATGAAAAGTTTGACATGAAAAGTTAATAAGAGCCTTAAGGTTTTTTTTTGTTTTTTTTTTCTTTAATCAATTTTGCTTTGCGCATGGTTGCTGAACAAGCCAAAACAGAGTGTTTTTGACAACCTATATTCATGAGAGATATGCCTGTGTTAAACAATAGTTTCCAGCTTTGTTGCAACATAAAATGATTTTAGTAGGCAGTTAAACAGCACATGCTTCTTATTAAGACAAAGAGTAGACTTCACTCGGAGGTGGCATCCGATGCGTAGCCTGCGGGCCAGGATATTGACGGTGTTTGTTTATATTATCGTTTTTTGGTTTTTTATTAATTTGGGATCCAGGGCCAGGTTTGTTATAATGAAGGGCGTTATAGCGAGAGTGTACTGTAGCTCTTAATGCAGTTTGAGTGCATACGATTAGTAACTGTGGTTAGAATGCAACAACATGCTTAATTAGAAAATGAAAATTGATGGCAGTTTACATGTAATTACTATGTAACCAAATATGCTATTACAGTGTAATCACACAATAGTTAGAGATACTTAAAAGCAATGTGTTACCGGTAGCTTATTTTTATTAAATACTACAGTGAGGAATAAGACCCAGGATTGAAAATATGACACAAGTAAGATGTTTTGGTTTGCTGTATATCTTGTTAATGTCGATCTGGCATTTAAGGCTGCTCATACAGTAGTTCAGTCTTGCAACCACCTAAGATGGCCATGCAACAGTCAGTCTCCCTTGGCTTGTCAGACAGTCGCACAAGTAGAAAAACTAAAAGCCACCCTCATTAACAGCTGCACGAATACAGTATGAACCAAATGAAATGATCAGGGTATAACATGCATTATTTTAATAATTTTACAATTGTAAAATTATTACTCTATTCTACTATCATCTCTTGCTGACCTGGGGATCTCTGGCACTGCTGTGGCCTGGTTCTCCTCCTACCTCTCCAACCACACTTACCAGGTAACCTGGTGGAGCAACCTCCACACCTCACCTCTCTTAACTGGAGTCCCCAAGGGTCAGTCTTGGGTCCTCTCCTGTTCTCTCACCTACACCCACTCCTTGGGGCCCCTCATCGCATCCTATGGTTTCTCATACCATTTCTATGCTGATGATGCTCAGATTTTCCTCTCCTTCCCCACCTCTGACTCCACCATCTCCTCCCGTATCTCTACCTGTCTCTGCTATTTCCTCCTGGATGCACTCGCACCTCAAACTCAACCTCTCTAAATCTGACCTCCTTTTTCCCTCCTCCTCCCCTCCTCTGATCTCTATCACTGTTCCTCTGGAATCTACCACACTCTCTCCCTCTTCCTCCGCTAAGAACCTTGGAGTCACCCTGGACCCCCTGCCTCTCTTATTCCCAGCACATCTCCTCTGGCACGCACTTGCGATTCTTCCTGAGCAACATCCGAAGAATCCGACCCTTCCTCACCAACTATGCTACCCAGCTCCTGGTCCAGGCCCTGGTACTCTCCCGCCTAGACTACTGCAACTCCCCTCCTGGCTGGCCTCCCTCGTCCGCCACCCGTCCGCTCCAGCTCATCCAGAACTCTGCTGCCGCCTGGTGTTCTCTCTGCCTCGCCGCCCACGCTACTCCACTACTCCGCTCGCCTCACTGGCTCCCGATCACCGCTCGCATCCAGTTCAAGACTCTTGTACTAGCCACAGATGCCTTGACCAGACTGCCAGCTACCTCCAGACCCTCATCTCTTCCCCCCCACTCGACCTCTCCGGCTCCGCCTGCACTAGAAGACTGGCTCTACCTCCGCTACGCTCCCTGCCTCCAGAGCCGCTCCTTCTCCACCCCTGCTCTGCAGTGGTGGAATGACCTTCCCACAGATGTCAGGACTGCCCAGTCCCTGACCACATTCAGCCTCCTTAAGACTCACCTCTTCAAACAGCACCTGTAGAACTCCTCTGTTTGTATCCTGGGACACTATCACCCTTCATTTAAATGTGCTTTATTTGCTCTTATCTGCCCCCTATTTTACTGCATTTAATCCTGTACTTCAGAATACTGTAATCTGCCAAGTGTTTAACCTGTAGTATTTTGTATTTAATCATATCCTGATGTAACTATCACTATTTAATCATATCCTGATGTAACTATCACTATTATCTGCTGTATTATTGAATTGTGGTTTCTCACACTTGAACAAAAGTTATTGTATTTCTTGCTCTTATTGTATTACTTGTATTGTAACACTTGAAATGTATTTGCTTACGATTGTAAGTCGCCCTGGATAAGAGCGTCTGCTAAGAAATAAATAATAATAATAATAATAATAATAATAATAATAAAACAATACACAGTTCTATCAGACACACTAACATTTCACAAACACTGCTCTTGTACAGTTTAACACCATGATATGCATTTGTGAGGTTGCAGAAACAAATGTTTAGTTTCACTCTCCATACCAAGCAGCAGTTCATAATTACTTGAAACATGAAAGTAAACCGGGCAAGATTTAATGCAAGCAAATCAAGGACAGAAACAGGGATTGAAGTGCCCTGATTGCCTTGACAGCTGTTCTTACAGCATACTGTAACTACAGTACCTGAGCCACTTTAAAATGTCTTGCTGCAGGCACCCATACTACATTATTACATCACGTCACCAGTGGTTTTGTGAGTTTCTCCTACTAGATCTACAGTAATTACTAAGCTACTTCATTAAGCATTACTGACCTGGCTGTGCCCTTTCCTTGTTTGTGCATGAGGGTATACTTTGTTCTCACTCTCACATATCCCCACATAGATTGTTATTTGCCTTGTATCTATTTTCTACTCTCTTTCTACATCTGATGGAATTGCATCTTGAAGAATAAGAGGCAGTCCTTGCTTCTATGTGCAGTAAATGCCCATCAGGGGTTGGCTTTTTCAAACTGTCTGTGTTATTGTGTGTCTTACCTTTCGATTCTTCCTCGATGATTGAAAACCCATAGTCACACAAGCAGTGTTTTCCTCTCCCCCACCCAGCAATGGGATATTTACTGGAATTATGTTCTGTTAGTTAAGTCTTCTGCACAATTTAGAATGTTATATTACATTTTTTTTAGAAAAAAGAAAAGCTGTTGTTTATTGCAAATGGTAGTGTTTGATGAACACATTTAGTGGAATCCAATGTAACTTACCTGTGTAAGCAAGGACGATTTTGCATTATTATGCATAAATTGCAATGACACTGCCTGTGTCAGATCCATCTCTCAAATGCACCATTAAGCCTTTCAGAAAGGTTTTACACTGTGTCGTTCCGATATATTTTCAGTCTGTAGAAAAGCTTGATGAAGTAACTGTCATATAGCTTTCTGGGTTAACTGCTGTCTAAAAGTCTGTTGTAAATGCCACTTACATTTTTTTTTTTGACAGAGGATGCATACAGTCTTTATTATTAAGGTTCAACAAATGTTATTGATTCAGGAAACCACATTTGAAATGTATGGGAGGTGTGTCCTATTTTATAATACAACATGTTAATTTAGTAATTATTTGCACATGTGGTCTTGTTGTGACATGAACACTCAGATGTTTTATCACAGCGTTGCTGTTTTTCATACACATGCTCAACATTGAATAGTTTATATACTATTTATTTAGCATATTACATATTGTGTAAAAATGTGTTAAAAAAGAAAAAAAGAAGCCAGACAAGAAGACAGAATTGATCTGTTTCCATCAACTCTGCGCTTTATTTTAGTGTGTTTTTTGTGTGTATGTGTGTGTGTTTGTGAATTAAACATTTTTTTCAGTCCTTGTTATGCAAATCTGGAACCATTTTTTGCTCCCTGGAGCAAGATGAAAGACCATTAAAATAATATTTGTGGATCTAAGACAGAAGTATCCAGTGTTAAAATATTAAACACAAGTTAAATTATTTTCCCTACTAATAAATAAGAAATCACTTTTTTCCAGTAAATATTTTGCATATATTATTTTATTCAACAGAAACATTTATCTCATTAAAAAAAAAAAAAAAATAATAAAAATAAAATAAAAGTTAATCTAGTGTATCATACGTAGTAGAACTACTAGAACTACTAGGCCAGTGTTAAGAAACAATTAAAAAACAATGCAGGGCCCAGCAGAAGAGATGATACAATCATACCTGGCCAAATTTATGTGGAGAAAGGTATGGATGAGCATCAAATCACATAGCTGCGCATGGGGTGGGACCAGTGACAGCGAACAGGAAGGCCGACCAGGAGAAGAACGGACAGACCGGCAGCAAAACATCCATTTAACCACCAGTGTCTCTTTTAAGAGTGACCCAAATCTTTTGTAAAAAGCTGAAAGTTTAAGATATATTTTAAATCTATTTATTTTCAGAATGGGACAGGGACACGCTGTGGTTCAGGGGAGAAGGAGCAGAGCAATCAGAATGGCCAGTTTTGAATTGATTTCAATACTTTTGCTTTTTTTTTTCACTACTTTAATTAATCATTGGTGTCGATTCAGATTCATTCAATATCTCATGTTCACTTCAGTTTCCCAAAAGGTCAACATTTACATAAATCTCGTCAGTCATGTTTATTGCGTTAAATTCCAATATGTCTGCCGTTTTTTATTAATATTTTTAGTGGTGTATGGCTATCTACCAGTGATTTGTCCCTTTTTGAAAAGACATGCCGACCCATGGTGATATGCTGTAATATCAATACCCCATGTGCTGTTTTGACCAATCAGGATAGATTATTTAAAATACCCATTTTATAATAGAATTATTATTATTATTATTATTTATTTCTTAGCAGACGCCCTTATCCAGGGCGACTTACAATCGCAAGCAAATACATTCAAGTGTTACAATATAAGTCATACAATAAAAACAAGAAATACAATAATTCTCAAGTGTGACAAACCACAATTCAATAATACAGCAGATAATAGTGAAAGTTACATCAGGATATGATTAAATAGTGATAGTTACATCAGGATATGATTAAGTACAAAATACTACAGATTAAACACTTGGCAGATTACAATATTCTGAAGTACAGGATTAAATGCAGTAAAATAGGCGGCAGATAAGAGCAAAGTAAAGCATATTTAAATGAAGGGTGATAGTGTCCCAGGATACAACAGAGGAGTTCTACAGGTGCTGTTTGAAGAGGTGAGTCTTAAGGAGGCGCCGGAATGTGGTCAGGGACTGGGCAGTCCTGACATCTGTAGGAAGGTCGTTCCACCACTGCGGGAGCAAGGGGAGGAGAAAGAGCGGGCTCGGGAGGCAGGGGAGCGTAGCGGAGAATGTAGCCAGCTCTATCAAACTAAACTTGGAGGTTGGGTAAGTCATATCAATTTATCGTTGTTTAAATCAAAGTTAGCTTACCTTTTTCGTTGTTTGCTTCTGGGGTTCTAGAGCACAAAGTTTAAGATGCGAACTGAACTGGATTGCTGACAGTATGATCTTCCCCCTTCCAAGTCTCTGGTTTCATAGGTATCCCTTACATTGTATACGCTAATTATTGCACTTATATTGTTTAGGGTTTTATAACAAATTAAACAGAAGAGTCTCAGCAATTTAATAAAGATAAATTGGTTTAAATTCTGCACAGTCAGTGGATAAATCAAAGCTTCAAAGGCTGTACTGAGGAATCTAACTCCCCCAGAGCACGTTATCAGTTAACTAATTAATTGTATCTTCATTAGGAAAACTTAAAGCAGGAAATCCCTTACATATAACAGTATTAATGAATCTACATTACAAACCTTTCAGTTCACAAATTACTTCAACAATGTATTATTCTAGTTGACCAAAAACTGCACTGAGATGAGCACTTTTCCTTTCACCTCACTGCTTTACTACCCAGGACCTAGAGTGGCCCTCCTGAGCTGATAATTGGTTCTGCAGTGAGTGAATTTATTTTTCATGGGCTTAGCAGCTCCCAACTCTCACCCACTGGCAATGGATATGGATGAACTTCATTCAACTAATTGCCCAAATGCAAACCTGTTTTCTGTGTCATTAATAAATGTGATACCTGGGAAGAACATGAAATTAATCTTAAGTGATTGGGTTCATAAGGAGTCCTGTTAGTGGAGACAACACGGCAGTATAGACTTGATTAAGCATGATTTACTACTGACCTTATTTGAATAAAAATACAGGCAGCCATATCAGGTATCTTTATGAATAGTATAAGAAGACACATCATTTATCATTTAACTATGTTGATAAACAGAGTTATTTGTGATAAACATATTTTCTTTTCACTCTACAGTACTGGTATTTATTTTTATTTTTATTTAACACCATCTATTATTAGGTATGTAGACTGCAGGTTTCAATAACCTCATGGATAATCTCATAAAAAATAGCTTGTAAAGATTCTGAATGTTTGTTGAGTGGGCTACCATAGTAAAAGTTAAAAAGCAGCATTTATATATTAAAAGTATGAGTCGACTTAATTGTTTGCTTTTTCTTATATATATCATTTAGGATGCTTGTCAGTACATTACCATTCCCTAATTGCATTCGTTGAGTCACAATAGTCTCAATGATAATGAACAAAAAATGCTTTTTATAATTCATTACATCTTTAATTAAGGCTTTCTAATAAAACATAAATGTTGAAAAATATTCCCAGATTAGACTAAACATGAAAGTTGTAAATTGTTACAGCTTCCACGACTATGTAACAATTTTAGGTATAATTATGACATCTAAAAATGTGCTTAATTTTCTTAGTGACAGTCTGCTTAATTGCATGATGAAGCAACAGATAAGTTTTGTTTTTCTGGTTTGAATTGTTTTCACCCGCTTGGCTGAAAGGCTATAACTGGTTATAATATTGCAATTTAAAAGGACTGTAGATTACAAATCACTTCATCTTTAATTGCCACTAAATCTCTGAAGCTGCAACTGGAGGCACATTATTTAGTTATTTACGATTAACTTAAATGGAAATGGAAGTTGGTATTGAAGTGTGGTACTCACAAAAAATACTTTGAGATGTTATTAACTACCAAATTAAATAATTTCCAACCATATATATTTTTATTACACAATACATGTACGACCACAGCTCTTAAAAAAAAAAAAAAATCAGAGAGTACCTTTTTAATATTTTTATTTTATTTTTTATTTTACTTTGATTATATGAAAGCTGATGGGTTACCTGGCGATAAACAGCCACCTGATATTTTGAAGAAGATACCTAAGAATATTTAATCACCACCTTTTTTTAGAATTCCTACTGTCACTGAAAATATTGTATGAATTATCCCCCACCCGATAAAAAAGTCAGAAATCAAAACCCTATATAAATGAAATACAAAATACTTCCTCTGTGTCATACAAGGGGGAGCAATGTTGGGGAAATACATTTTAAAGGGTTAAAAGTTGTTAACAATTTAAATGGCTGCTTTTTCTGCTTAATTTTATGTTCAAGTCTATTGTAAAGTTAAAATAATAATTACAATGTAATAAAAGTCTACCCATCGGAAAGAAAGGCTATTGTTATATATTGTCCATTTATTTGACGACTATTATCACTTGAATATAAAAAGGTATTGACCTTTTGAATTTTGAAATCAAATTGTTGCAAAAGTATTTAGAGGCAAATTATTTTATTAATGTTGCACATAAATCCATCTTGCTAAAAAGCCATTCTGCCAGAATGTGAACACAGTTACATTTAAAGGGTAGAATGCGGCCTTTTAGTGTCATTATAATCTATGTTTGTAATAAAGTATGTCTATAACTTAACCTATTTTTAAATTGATCTGTTCGCTTGAACAATAATGTAAAAGCATTGATTGCATGTTGCTGTAATTATATTTGCCAATATAAGGGCTTCTGTTGTGTAAACAGTAACTTTTAAATCACATTATAATTATTACTTGCCATTATTTATATTTTGTTGACACCCAAAGATTTTAATTACCAATGCGCTTATAACAATACCTCATTCTGTCAGAACTATTTAATTCCTAGCCCTTAGACGCCTTGCAAAAACATCTGCCTAATTGTTTGCACATGTTCCTGTTTATGTCTCCTTGGTCAAATTAAAATTGACAGCACAGGGTGTGAATAACTGATGCAGTGCTATACATAGCCAGCCCAGCATCATGGTATTCATTACAAAAGCTAAGGCCTTCACAAATTAAAGTTCACTGAGTAAATGTAGAATGACTTCAATTATTCAGATGTACATTATTTTTTGCCTCTGGGGCCTGCTGGCTCAGTAGATCTCATAAACTTCTGATTAAGAAGTTAGCACAGTGGTGTGCCTGTTGACAAGATGTCATATTATATGAACCTCCAAGGCCAAAAAAAAACCATGAAACAACAGAATGGTAAAACAATAGGAGCTTGTTTTTTGACACATCATTGTTATTATATATTAATAGAAAACGTTCAGTCATTAACTAGTTCAGTACAGAAACATAGCCTAATGGATTAGTACAAGCATATACTGGAACATCTGTACCATACATTTACTGTGCAAAATGCATATTGTTGTACAATACCAAAAATACAGAATAAAAGAAAGGTTAGAAGTGGTTTCAGCTAACAAAATGCTTATATAAATCGTACCCTGCTGTGCATTTCTATTGACAATATAGGTCTCAAATGTGCAGCTTTGAAAGTAAGATATTGCAAAGATTTTAAAACAAGACATCTGGAAATACACTACAGTAGGTAAAATAAGGTTTGCTTGCCATGCCATCCATCAGTTTCACTTGCACTTCCTGGGTTATTTCACCTCAGAAGTGTCTTCAGGGTCAAGGATCTTTCTGGCTGAAAAAGTTCTCAGTAATTGGTTACTGACAGAAAAGAAGTCCCTGAAGGAGTATGGATAACTGCACTCTCCAGGTGACTGAGCGTAGAAGACTATTTGAATTCAGGGTTGGCAAGCATACTTATTTTTTATTTATTTATTGTAGTGCGAGATCATATTTAAAAATGAAAATGCATATTTGCTAAAACATATATTTATTTTAAAAAAAAAACTACACATTAGAGTCCTGTACAGTGAATGGATGTGCATGATGTGGAAAATGTATGGAAGGATGCTGTGTGGCCAGTGGTTAAAGAAAAGGGCTTGTAACCAGAAGGTTCCGGCTCACTCACTGACTCACTGTGTGGCCCTGAGCAAGTCACTTAACCTCCTTGTGCTCCGTCTTTCAGGTGAGACGTTGTTGTAAGTGACTCTGCAGCTGATGCATAATTCACACTAGTCTCTGTAAGTCGTCTTGGATAAAGGCATCTGCTAAATAAACAAATAAAAATAATAATGATCTTTTAGATTCAACTCTGAGGCAGTGCAGGGGCTACCATACAAAATCTTTTATTTAACATCATGTAATGAAATAAACTACAAAATGATATCGCAAAAGTCTACTGGAAGCCATAATATTAGTACAGTATTTCATGTTACATTTTTCAATTTTTGTCAATTTTTTGTTAAGTATATGGAAAACTACAAAGCGGTATGTAATTCAAATTGTTAAGGTAACATTATTCAGCAGGTTTCATTCAACTAGATGAACCAAAATTACTTAATTCTATAGGGAGATGCACTTTTGGCCATAGCTGTTCTATATATCTGAGGAAATCACATTCCACGAGGGGAACTCTTGACTGCAGGACTGTCTTTTTTCAGTTGGATTCTTAGAAGAAGCAGCAAACAACTCTTATCCACGGCAGTGAGCTAAGACTCGTTAGGGGCTACATACTTTTACACAAACTGAAAGAGTGAGGGCCGTACTAAGAGGAGAAGAATTCTGGTAATATTTCAATATAATCTTCAGGGGCCGTTTTTTCAAAATTTTGGTAATCGGATTTCCGTGTTTGATCTGGATTATATTGTGCAATTGGGTTTTTCAAAACATCAAAATGCGATCAGGATTACTGTGATCCGGATTATTGTGATCCGCACTTTTAATCACGATTAAATGTTGCAATTGGGTATTTCAAAATTTAAAGAGGAGATCAGGATTACTTTGATCCAAAATACCAGGATTATTGTGATCTACTGAGGAGGTGGATTTAGCTTTTAAATGATCATAAAACATCGATATTTTGTTTGAATTGTCATAGCAAACACACACTATATGTCCAAATAGAGTGTTAGAATATAATATTTACATATTTATTTAAGTGTTGTATCCATGCAAGCAAAAAGTAAAAGACATACCGTATTTAGTGGTATAGCTTTAATAAAAAAGCATACACATACACCTTCACTTATGCCTTCTTAAAGCTCGCCTGAGAGATGCTGGACACCCGAGGAAGATGATGAAGATGTCTAAAAACACATATCCTTTTCTCAAAAGTTTTATTTTTATTCCATTTAGATTTAGTTATAATTTCTGCTAAGTGGGCATAAATAAAATAACCATTATTTGCATACGTTATATGTGCACTAACATTAAAAGTGATTTAGATTTTGTTAAAAAAAAAAATATATATATATAAAACAAAAATAAAGTTGTGTATTAATCAATTAATCATTATTACTACACTCATTTCTTTTGTTAAATTAGGTTATATCATAAATAAGGCCTCTTAAAAAAAAAAAAAAAAAATATATATATATATATATATATATATATATATATATTAAGAATAGCCTACTTCAAAAACTGGATTTCGTAATCGTGATTATTTGTTATCTGGATAAATGTAATCCAGCAGTGACATTTTCTGAAAAAACAGATCTAAACGATCCAGATAAAAGTAATCTCGATCACAAAATATAGGATTACAAAATCAAGATCACTTTGATCCAGATTAAAAGTTTGAAAAACCAGCCCCAGGAGACTGGCACAAAATGAATCACTTTTTTGGTATTTTTTTTTAAAACCTGATTGTTCTATATTGTCATCTTTCACTTCAATATTCCTCTTGGATTAATTAACTTAAATCCACATTTTATATTAATGTCTTAAAATGTTCAATTACATTTTTATACTTTTTTGTGATTTAGTCAAAGCAATAGTAAAATCCCACAGGATTGTACTTTGATAGGGATCATAGTCAAATGTGTGAATTACTAATCAGATAATGGCCTTACAAGATTCAGATATGTGACTGTTTTTTTAACCACTGTTTTGGAAAAACATGGTAAACCCTCTTCCAAGCAGTCAAGCTGTTTATAGGTGTGACAGAGATCGAATGATTCTTGGTATTAGATCTCCTTCCTGACCTGTGAGGGCACTGAGTAAAGGGAACAGTGTACCCTGGACTGGATGGCCTGACAATTAATTCCCAGGGTTAGGCGGAAGTCGGCCATCTAGAAAGGGGGCGGAGCTACGGTACACTAAATAAATGACCCGGAAGGGAAACTGTGTGGCATCCGTGGATTGGAGGAGCGGTTGCACTCGTTAACCAAGGGGTCATGAATGAGGGTATATAAGGGGACGTAGGTGTTCGTTTGGATTATTGTTTACGGGACTGCAGCCCTTCATCATTCCCTGTGCAATACACATCGCTGTGTACTGCCAGTCCTCATACTTGTTTTCTGTTTGGTCATCAGACCCTGGATTAAAATAAACAGAACTCATTTCGCCTGTACTTTGTTGTCTGTCTTTTCATTGTTGGATTACTGCTCTACACCTGCACAATAATTACCACTTTGCCACACAAGGACACAAACGATACTGCACTTGAATTACTGGAGATAGATACTGATTGTGGTGCAATTAACAGTCTTTTACCCTACTTATACTGGAATTACTACCGGCTTTAACTTCAGTCCAGTCAGCCGGGCATTACACAAAACATATCTTCAAATATAAATGTCATTTGACCAACCTTTGGGATTTCCCTGATAGAAGAAAAGTAACGGGCAACCCAAAGTTCTGCTGTACTGAATGTATTATGCACATATTAAGAGGGGTGAACTCTTGAGCCCACTTTTTCTTTTTCAGTAGGATTCTTGTTGCAATTGTCTAATATTCATCACAGGAAAAAACACTTTCACAGGTCAAAGTAAAGGTTACAACCTTTGTTTTCTGGTGAGCTGCACATATGTCCCTAGAGCAGGGGTCTCCAACCGTGGTCCTGGAGAACTACTGGGTCTTCTGGTTCATTTCAAACAACCTCTTAATTGCACCAATTATTGTCTTAAGTTGTCAAGATTAACAGGTGTTCCAGCTCTTTAGCCATTGATGACATAGACACCTATAAAACCTGTGGATTTGGGGCTCTCCAGGACCAGGGTTGGAGACCCTTGCTGTAGAGCAAGCATGATTTAAACACACACAGAATAGATATTTGTGATTGATGACACTTATAAAAAATGTTTTTATTTCTTTGTATTTGTTATTGACCAATTAAAGTGCACATATGATTTCTACATATTTGAAAACAATATGTACCATAATAAATATTTGTACCATTATAAATAATTATTCAAATGTAACACCTCCTTAGACAGGGGGCATACAAAATGTGTTAACATTTAGACACAAAGGGATTATTTTTCATATACAGCCAGGCTCAGCAACTGGTAATAAGGCACTGAACAAAATAATATATATATATATATATATATATATATATATATATATATATATATAGTTCTTTTGATTCAGATAGCTGATCTAAAATACAGGGAAAAGGGTCACCAAAAAAAAACCAAAAAAAAACCCCCACAGTCAACACAAAAAAATCTGTATATAAAAAGTGTATTTATTGCACAATGCATTTAAAAATTACAGCAACACATTTCCAAGGTCCTTATAGAAGGCTACAGGTACAGAGTTCACACAATTGCAGCAAATCGTCAGTATAGATTTTTGTTTGAGAGGTAGTCAGAATTGATTTGGATTAGTCCAAAATATTTATTTGAATTAATAATGTTCAAACTGCAATACATAACTAATACTAAAAAGTGCTTAGTATATCCAGTAAGGATAGAGCATTTTCATATTTATATAAAAACACAATAGGTAAGAAAATAAAATAAGAAAAAAAAACACTGACTGGTCTAAAATTAAAACACACACACACACACACACACACACACACGTGGTGCAATTTCTGTGGAGGGGAAGGGAACAGAGAGAGAGAGAGAGAGAGAGAGAGAGAGAGACTTTAGTTTCAGTACCATAAATTCTGGTCAGCTATCGACATGGCTAAAAACACTCATTAAATCGACAGGGCTAAAAACACTCATTAAGCACACCGGAATATGATTAACCAAATACATCAATTTACAGACTCTACACTTTCCTCTGTTACTCTACATGCCAAACATCAAAGTTGTTCCCTCTCCTGCACAAACAAAGAAAAAAGGACCCGACAGACACAAACCCCTAGGATGGTCATCCCGTTTGTAAAAATGTGGGCTATTTATTTATATTGGGTGCATAAAACTATCAATAATTAAGGCATTATCAAAGAGACTGAGTGAGAAGCTACTATAAAGCTATATGCATCAATTACAAAGTGTCAGACAACAATATATACTGTACAATTTGCACTAATCAAATCAACATGTACAATTATAATAATAAAACATACAAGTGCCAAATGAACATGTGAAAGATAACAGGGCATTTTTATACAATACCGGCAAGCCATTCTGCCAGCCAGTGCAGCTTGCTCCAGGGAAAGGAGTGCAGCTTACTGGAAAAAAAGGAATGTGACCTTTACTTCTGGATGTGGTTTACAGGAATTTTCTATTTGAGATAGACACAGTTGTATAGAATATCAACACAGTGCAAAATGCATGTTTCAGGATTAAAATATAGGACTCTCATTTTTCACATTGATTCCTTCAACTTCTAACAACATATATAATGTAATAAGGGTATGTTTGTATTCATTTATTTAAGCAGATTCAATCTACTTCAATGGAAATGTATAGCGGACATTATGTACTGATTGGCGGTTAAAAATAAGTAGCAAAATAAAAAGAAGGATACACATATGAATCTGCTGAATAAATACAATACTATATGCATGCATATAGGGTTATGTTCTGAAATATTGAAAAAATTATAGTTCTGAAATTATGAAAATTAGGTATAAAATGCAATGAACCAGCAATAAGCCAAAAAGTAAAACTGAGAAAAAACATAGCTATGGTCAGAAGGTACATAAAACGCTATTAAAAGACACTTCAATCAAAATTCAGGCTTGCTTTTACCAGAATAAATCATCTGGCAGTCTGGGGTGTTGACAGATGTCTGTTATTGCTAACCATGCAATGTATGTCCAGAATTGTGATCATCAAATTCTTTGTGGGTCACCCAAACAGATGGATAACTTTGATAATTATATTTTTTTCTATTAAAAGATGCTGTAAACTTCAAATGTCAAGAGGAGAGAGCGTACTAATAATTAAAAATGCCACCAGAACAGATGTGATGATGTTTGAGTACTAGACAGTGTACACTGAAACGAAGTCTATGTACACCTTCCCAGTTTCTTGGCTGACATGCCATCATATTTTATGGCACAGTGGCTGAGCCTAGAACAAAAACAGTAAGTCCATGGGACAAGGAGAGAAGGAATCTGAGCTGTAAGTCTACCTACTACCAGAAAGGGCGCTGTGTAATGGTGGTGGTACGCTTTCCCAGAGACGGCTGACTCGATGGCAGGTCGGAACTGGAAGTCGGACATTTTGGGGAAAGAACGTAGCTGCAGTACTGTTAAACAAATTCATTGTGTTCAGCTGTGGGACACTCAGTGATTGGATAATGCGTGGCGCCAGGCTGATCACAGGGAGGAGTTTGGCAGTACAAACGGGACACAGCGACGTGAGTACGGTCCCTTAAGCTGAAAATGGTAACAAGCCGGAGCACTGTTTGTTTTGTTTTTGTTGTGTCTTGCAGAGGATTAGGAGCCAGGGAGCTGCAGCCAGGGAGCTAGCACAAACACCCAGAGCATTGTACTCAAGGCACCGCACAGCAAAGCACATCACAGCACCTGCAGCATTGAACAAAGAGCATTTTTCCGTGCACAAACAACGGATGATAATTATTGTGTATACTCTTTTTGTTTGGCATTGAAAACCCGCCATATACCCCCCGATACCATTGCTGGTAGACGAGCTGATTTATTATTTGTTTTGTAAATAAATACAGACGTTTTTGAACATTGAACAGTTGTCTGGACATTCACTCTGTACCCACCCCAGTCCAGAACACAATTTATATTAACACTATATATTACACCAAACAGAACAAAACAATCCCAGGGCAATTACAACTGTAATTAAAACAACAATTTACAATCATGATAATGGTTTATATTGTAAAGTTTGAAGACATGAACAAAAGAACATTTTACAAAGGGATAATTCCAACTGAAATTTTCCAACTGCTTAAAATGTGTTTGTGAACAAACTAATGGTTTACAACCAGGTTTATGTGTGCACAGTACCAACATGCACCCAACCAATGAATGGATATTAGGAGGAACGTGACATAAGGTTACAGGATGGGAAATGTTTGTGTATGAGGGAATATCAGCATGAGCGAAAGTGAAATCCAGCAATATATGTGTTTTCTATTCATGGCTAACCTTTATTTAGTCCATTGAAAACAGGGAAAAGGTTGATGAAAAGAATATAGTTAGGTGACTGAGATAGGTGGTCCATTGTGACATTGTAATAAATTCCAAGTGGTGCTTCAGGTATCGTGTAAAGCAGATGACGTCAACTGTCCCTTGTGTTATGGATTATGTGATTCTCCAGTGATCTAAGCAACCAGGACTCAGAGCTTCAAGCTAATGATTTAAGGTGCTACAGTATCATTTTAAAAAAACAAACAAGTTTGTAGTTTTTTTCAAATTAAAAATATGAGACAAGCATAGTAAATAGCCTTATATTTCAAGGAATACTACGTCCAAATTTGATTTATGTACTGTAGCCAACTTTCCAGATAAGGTTTTGGTAACTGTGACAGAAATATAATGAATCTTGGTAGTAAATCTCCCTCCCGACCTGTGAGGGTGCTAAGCAGCGACGACAGAGTTCTTTGACGGCCTGGCCTGACAGTTCTTTCCTGGGTCGGGAAGTCGGCCAGTCTGGAAGAAGGCGAGACTCCGTTGCAAGAACGTATTGAACCGGAAGGGAAACAATGTAGCAGCCGCTGATTGTAAAGGCAGCTGCATTCGTTTACCAAGGGGTCATGCGTGACAGCAGATAAGGGGGATGGAGAATCGTAATCAGGTCCTTCGTTTTTGGTTATTAAGAAGTGAACTGGAAGGACCTGTGTTTTGGTGAAAACTGTGAGTGTTTGTTTTGTTCTATTTGTTTGTTTGTATTCACTAGACAGCTAACATGTTCCGGAGCTGTCGCCAGAGGCCAGCACAAACCCGGAACAGCACTGCACTCATATCACTATAAACTGTATTTACACCACTAGCACTAATTCACACACTAACGGACTTGTGTATTGTGTATGACTATCATTTGTGGGGCAAACCCGGGGATTATAAATTAAGTAATACACACTGCTGTATTACTTACCTATCATTATTGTTTACTGTTTGATTTGCCGTCAGGCACTGGAGAAAAACAAATAAAACAAACCTTTTCACCTGGATTACAATTATCTGTTCTTTAATCACCTGCACTTGTACACTATTAACCACTTTGCCACAGTCACTCAGTAATTTATTCTCCAATTTTGACACTATGGGCCTGATTTTCAGAAGACACATTTTTAGAGAGAAAATAGAGGTTGCAATGCATTTGTACCGGGAGTCTTTATTTTCAAAACAGCCAGAGCCACAGCTAAATTTAAAATACAGAAGGATATAACCGAAAAAATAAACACAACCTCTTCCATAAAAAGGTCAAATAAAGAAGTTCAAAAAAGATTCTGGGACATAGAGTGCAGAACAGCAGTTGTGATGCAGAGTTCACGCCCTAGTCTCTATAAGTCGCTTTGGATAAAAGTGTCTGCTAAATGACTAAATAATAATAATAATAATAATAATAATAATAATAATAATAATAATAATAATACAGCATGCCTATAGAAAAGAAAAACAATCCTTAATTTACTTCAATGTAACAATGTATTCTCTCTTTAATATGCATATTCTTTACATGCAATATCTGAATGTTTCTGTATGTTTGTGAAAAATCATAATAAAAATGTTAAACATTAATATGCGTTTGTTACATATGTTTTAGAATGGTCATATGTTATTTATGTATTTAATATATTCTAAAATTAGCCAGCCTCCACTTAGAAGCCACTGTTCGAATTTTCTGAGCAAGGCATTGTTCTCCATGATAAATGAGCTGTGGCATGAGCCTGGGTACTTGACAACTACATCAGTGATAATACATTGAGCATCACATAACACTTGCACAGTTAAAGAATGATGATGTTTACTGTTTCGGAAGGCAATTTAATTCCTTAAATCTGGAGATATTGCAACATGTGTGCAATCTATTACACCTAGAAAGTTTGGGAAGCCAGACAACTGATAAAATGTCTGTTTGGCTCTATTTTGATCCACATCCCCAACTGGAAATATTATACTCCCTTGCCCTACGGAAAAGTGCATCTGTGACATCAGTCAGTATCTTTGACATAGAAGACTGACAGATGCCTGATCTGTCCCCAGCTGTTGTCTGGATGGCACCCATTGCATGACAATGAAGGGCTGCTGTAACCTTTACAGGTGCAGGTATGGAATGACTGCTTGCTGTTTGTGATTCTAAATCAGACTTAATCAGATCACACAGCTCTGTTATAGTGCCTATATCCAATCTGTATCTACGCATAACTTGTATTTGAGTTAGATCTAGAAATGTCTGATGGGGACAAACTATTCTGGTCTAGGGTAGGGTCGTTTTTCCTCCCCTCTTGTACTACAGTCAGAGAATTTGAAGCGCTTCGATATCCTCCATTGTCGATTATAGCTCAGTAGCCCTGTCAGCTGTAGCAGTTTAAATAAGACATGAGAGGGGTCGTCTCTCAATTAGCGAGTGTATTTTGGTGTACTATGTGGGCACATCAGTGTTTTGCACCTTTTGAAAATAAGATATTGGGCTCTATGTACTAATATTACTTACGTGATCGTAAATACTGCAAATTCGTAGCCTCCATCCTTTTTTCGTGAACAACTATCGTAATATCACCGCAAGTTTACGAACAGCATAAATTATTGTTCATTATACAGTAGAGATCGGAATTTGCATCCCATTATAAACAGATTCGCAACACCGAAAGTCAAGATTTAAAACTTCCTTCTGGCAAAGATAAATGGGTGGTATAGTGAACAGAAAGAAGTAGCAGGCAAATATAATAGGATCAAGCTATGGCTTCTGCAGACTCCGACCTTGATGCAACTATGGCACCAGCCAAAATGAAAAGGAAAACACATTTCCACAAAGACTAAATTGACCTGTTAGTTAGTGAAATGGAAAAGAAAATCAGGAAATATTATTTAACACATTAAGAAAAGAAATATGGAAATAAATAACTAACAAAATAAATTCACTGGGACACTGTAAGCGACAGACACTTGGCATTTAAAAGAATGGCATGACCTTACAATAAAGAAAGCAGCAGAAAATAAAAAACAAACAGGACAAACTGTATGTGATGTGTTAAACGTAGCGCTGACCCTGGGAACAGCGAAAACAAAACAAAACGTAGATCTGAAAGAAAGGGTCCCGAAAAACGGAAAGCATAAATAAAACTAGGCTTGTTTCTATACATGGAAGTTTACCATGGTAAATGTGCAAGGTAATTCTGCAGTTTACAATGTTTGTACTCATCTGTACCCTAACCATGCTTCCCTATACTTTCAGTGCTTTCATTTAAGAATATCGCAGATATTTTGTTTTCTGCGATATTCTATATTTTAGTTGTGTAAAGGAAAAAAGTACAGTACATACTGTAGGCTACGCAAGTAAATACTTTTTGTTGCATTTCAGTTGTCGATGCACTACATAATTAATTATTTCTATGATCCATTCTCTAGCTGCAAAGCTGCATGGAAACCTGGCCATTGTTTTGTTATATTATGCATTTTATTTACAGCTCTACAGTATTTACAGTATACACATTCTGTAACATGAAATATATTTTAGTTGATACATTTTAATATAGCATATTTTATATAAATACATATTTGTTGAATGTGTAACCGTCGGGAACTGCTGTGATCTGGCTAGAAAATCTAATGTTAAACCATTTTGGCAATTTAGTGCATTTTGCTCCTATTACAGTACGATGCTAATTGAGCTTGACTGGCACTGGCCTACCCTCCTTCCTCTCGTGGAACACGTAGCCAGTACCTAATGTCTTAACAGCAAGGGACTGTAAATGGCTTTAAATCAATCATTACAAAAGTAAACTGTAAATAATACTTCTAATACTGTAGTTTGCTTTATCGCCTTCACACCCAGCAGATATTGAAATATTTGATCTCATCCACTTTGCTTATACATTGGGTTATTTCCATTAGAAAAGTTGCAAGTCATGCTTGGTCCAAAAAATAATGAGATTTAGGGTTTACCAGAGGTTAACACACTTCAAAAGCCTGGAGAAATGAATGCTAGCAATATATTTTCTCAATTTACTTGTCTCATTACTTATTACTGCACTGACATGAATAATGCAATACCAAACAGTTGCTGCCATCTCATTAATTGATAGCGCCCAGCTGCCATATTATTCTCAGTGTACAAGTAAATGAGGAAATGAAGTACACAGCGTATTGTACATTTTATCTCCCTGGGTAGGCAGTGAAATACCCAGACATTTTATTCTAACATTATACTGTGCATCAGTCATTACCATGAGTGCTTGGTGTATGGCTTAAATGGCCAAATACATGTATATTAACAGTCTGCTGTGCATTAGTCATAACCAAAGGGAACTGTTGTATAGCTTAAATGACAAGTACATTTACGGGAGATTAAAAGTAAACTATGCTTGTCACAAGGCTGGCTGAGTGGTGACACGTCAGACCCGGAAGAAACACAGACAGACAGTAGTGGTGAGTGAAACTGAGACGCAATGGTAGCGTTCAGAAGGTTTATTGCAAAATAAAAAGGTTTTAAACACAAAACAGGACACGGCACTTACGCCAAAATAAATATATAAACAAAACGCACTAACACACAAAACAAGCGGACGAACGTTTAAACAAGTACCGTGCTGGCACTTCCAGCACGCTGTAGCAATTGTTATTCTTTACTTTAGCTTTTATTTCTCCTTCTCTCTCACCCGTTCTCCACTCACGAACACCCAACCCCGAGTGAGTGAAATGTGCATCTATATATACTGTTGTGCTGGGATTCAATTACTAATTAATTATTCACTTGAATCCCAGCACGTGAATTAATTACGTGCAACCTCGTGCTTAAATACAATTACATCTTAAATAACTCATGCTGCACACACCCATTTATATCCCGTGCAGCCATCTCTATACACCAACATTTACACACAACACGTAACATATAAACAAACTACGCACAAGGGCGTGGCCACATTGCCACAATGCTACATAGCTAGGAATAAATGCAGAAAAATTTATACATTTTCTAGATTGAAGTTCTAGATATTATTATTATTATTATTATTTATTTCTTAGCAGACGCCCTTATCCAGGGCGACTTACAGTCGTAAACAAAAAATACATTTCAAGAATCACAGTACAAGTATTAATACAATTAAGAGCAAGATAAAATACAATGACTTCAGTTCTAGTAAGTAAGGTGGTCTGGAGCCTTCACATTGAATATGTTGGCAGTCACCAAATGTTTGGGATTAAATGAAGAACCCACCCAGTTTTTTCTTCTTTGGTGGTAAATGGATTCTAATGGGCAATAGTCCTTGTCTCTATTCATCTTTCCCAGAAAATGTATAACGTTTATGGTCCAAAAAAAGTATGAGCTTGACAATTAAAATGAGCATTTTTAAAGTGTGGTTGATTGTTCAGAGATAGCACAATATTTAATCACCACACTGTCTAACCCTAAAACACCAGCACAGACTTATGCTTTGTTTTTAAGCTTTATTTGTAAATAATCTATTATATTCAAGGTAGTACACTGTCTTTGAGCAACTTACAATTGCAGGGAGACAGATACAGTAAAGAAGTAAACATATAGTCAGTCTTTTTCTTGAATCATAACAAAATCTTTCTTGGAGAGACAAGCCCAGCTTCCCTATGGTCAGCCCTAATCAACAGCAAGCTGTGTGAAATAGATGGCAATGAACAAGGGTTGGTTTTCAATTTTATTCTCATCACTGAAAAGAATGATTTCTTGCTGTGTGCAATTAGGATCTGGAAAGAAAAAAACTGAGTCATAAGTATGGGTATTTGGAGTTGGAATACTATAATCTACAGTAGTGAGCTGAGCCATCATACAGTAGCAGCTGGTTGTATCATGTGATCCAGTTCCAAGACTAGGCTACCGAAGTATCTTTCACATGTCAGTAAAAGTGAATAGAACGTTTGAGACCATTATTTTGGGGTTGTACTATAAATATTTAAAAAATCACAGTGCCAGTTAAATAGTTCTGATTATATATGATATTATTATTATTATTATTATTATTTATTTCTTAGCAGACGCCCTTATCCAGGGCGACTTACAATCGTAAGCAAATACATTTCAAGTATCACAGTACAAGTAATAATACAATTAAGAGCAAGATAAATACAATGACTTGGTTCAAGCAAGTACAAGTGTGACAAAATACAATTCAATAATACAGCAGATAACAGTGTCAGTGATAGTTACATCAAGATATGATTAAATACAAAATACTACAGATTAAACACTTGGCAGATTACAGTACTCTGAAGTACAGGATTAAATGCAGTAAAATAGGGGGCAGATAAGAGCAAGTAAAGCGCATTTAAGGAAGGGTGATAAGTGTCCCAGGGAAAAACAGAGGAGTTCTACAGGTGCTGTCTGAAGAGGTGAGTCTTGAGGAGGCGCGGAATGTGGTCAGGGACTGGGGCAGTCCTGACATCTGTAGGGAAGGTCATTCCACCACTGTCGGAGCGAGGGTGGAAGAAGGAGGGCTCTGGTGGCAGGGGGGAGCATAGAGGAGGTAGAGCCAGTCTTCTAGTGCAGGCGGAGCGGAGAGGTCAAGTGGGGTGTGGGGGAGAGATGAGGGTCTGGAGGTAGATGGGTGCAGTCTGGTCAAGGCATCTGTAGGCTAGTACAAGAGTCTTGAACTAGATGCGAGCGGTGATAGGGAGCCAGTGGAGTGAGCGGAGTAGTGGAGTTGTGTGGGAGAAGCGAGGCAGAGAGAACACCAGGCGGGCAGCGGAGTTCTGGATGAGCTGGAGCGGACGGGTGGCGGACACAGGGAGGCCAGCCAGGAGGAAGTTGCAGTAGTCTAGGCGGGAGAGTACCAAGGCCTGGACCAGGAGCTGGGTGGCGTAGTTGGTGAGGGGAAGGGTCGGATTCTTCGGATGTTGCTCAGGAAGAATCGGCAAGTGCGTGCCAGAGTGGAGATGTGCTGGGAATAAGAGAGGCAGGGGTCCAGGGTGACTCCGAGGTTCTTAGCGGAGGAAGAGGGAGAGAGTGTGGTAGATTCCAGAGGAACAGAGATAGAGAGATCAGAGGAGGAGGGAAAGAAAAGGAGATCAGATTTAGAGAGGTTGAGTTTGAGGTGATGCGAGTGCATCCAGGAGGAAATAGCAGACAGACAGGTAGAGATACGGGAGGGGATGGTGGAGTCAGAGGTGGGGAAGGAGAGGAAAATCTGAGCATCATCAGCATAGAAATGGTATGAGAAACCATAGGATGCAATGAGGGGGCCCAAGGAGCGGGTGTAGAGAGAGAACAGGAGAGGACCCAAGACTGACCCTTGGGGGACTCCTGTTGAGAGAGGGCGAGGTGTGGAGGTTGCTCCACGCCAGGTTACCTGGTAAGTGTGGTTGGAGAGGTAGGAGGAGAACCAGGCCAGAGCAGTGCCAGAGATTCCACCTTTCATACCACAGTATCTCAAAAATGTTGGTTAAAACAGAAGAAAGTATGCAGTATCAAGTAATAGTAAAAATTAAAAAATAACAAATAATAATAATAATAATAATAATAATAATAATAATAATAATAATACAAAATCAACAACAAAATCAAACAATTGAAGAAAACAAAAAAATGAATAAGATGCTTTGTAAATGGTAGGTATCATTCTGAATAGCAACTTTGAGAAAGTGCAGTATGTTTTTTTTTTTAACAACCAAAACAAATGACAGACTTTACATTCAAAGCAATTGTTTGGTTTAGTGTGTTTTTAATGTCAGAGTTTAGAAACATGTATCCTGTAAAGATTGTAAATAATACAGTTCCAAGGTTTTTTTTAGTAATATATGTATTGGGATATGTAACAGGGGGAAGTGTTAGGTGAGTGTGGGTTGTCACTGAATAATAATCAGTCAGACACAGAGCACTGGGTCTTGACACGCGGCACAGGCGCGCAGATTTAATTAACACAGGTGCTGCCACTCCAGCAGTGGTAACCCTAGTGTCAGATTTAATAAAGAAAACAAAACAAAGCTAAAAATAAAATTTGCCACACAAGGCGAGCGCTAGTCTCATTAAAAGAGACGTCCCGCTCCAGGGGCCTACTACACTATGAAACCCTCTCTGTACTGGTTGGGATCAACATTCCCTAAATAACCTACTGCTGTTGCTCCTGAAGTCCCGTCCTCCCAGCGACTCTGTGTAGTTGCGACAGTCCTGGCTAGGCTGAGCCTTCACAAGGCACCGTCTTGCAGTTGAAGGGTTCCATAGTAGTTATCCTGCGGAGCGGACGCCTCCTCGATGTAAACAAAGCGCCCCTCTGTGTAGCATGGCGGTGCAGTCGCCTCAACCTGTGGCGCACACAATCAATCCAGACCTCCCGATCAGCAGGGCTGGGCGAGCATACCTGCTTAATTGGTTGCCTACCAACATGTCTCCTGTTACGCGTCCCAGCTGTCGCAGGATAATATTTGTTTTAACCTGTACGGAACGTGAAAAGCAGCTCACTTGCCTCTCTTTACTGTCTGAGTGACTATGAAAAGCTAGACTTTAATTACTAGCCTACACTTTTGTTACTCCAATTCCTCTCCTAACATTTTTCATCAGAATAATTATTACTATCATTAATATTGCAAATTTGTAAACCTTGCACCCTATCATGTTGACATTACAGTTATCATGTGCAACATAACTTCTAGGGACCTATTTATCAAATTACTGCACCTGCTATTATGAAATATTCAGTTTGGGTGTTTTGGTAGCTACACCCGCTACTGTCATAAAAATCCAGAAACTGAAGGAATTGTATTTGTAAAACCTCCTGGTTATTTCTAAAGTGTAAAAGGATAGATTTTTATTATTCTGTTAAGTGATTCCTTTTAAAACTTCATATTGTATGAGTGACATCGCCTCTGCTTTTTTAAGGGGATTGTCAGCAACTGATATTTGGTTATCATGTTCTGCCTCCCAACATTCACCCATAAACCTGGATGCTATATGACAAGGTTTGCAATCAAGGGCAGTTGCAGTTAGTTTTGTGAATATGTTCACAAACAGATTTGATGAATACCCCATCTGTAAAGTAAGCTGGAGTAACCAAATGCATTCAGGTGACCTGGGATTGCTAATATTTTCTTCTAGAAACTCCCAAAAACCATGGAACTCCTGGGAATGCAAACCTTAACCTTTCCTGGAATGTGCACTAAAAGCTTGATACTGATGCTAAGCTCTCCAATGACTCCACAGGGCATGAACCCAGGAGAGCAAATGATTAATTGTACAGGAATTGCTTATCTGCTAACTATGTGTAACAAAGGCAGGTATCATGTTCTGTGGTTGCTGTGTTAAACATCACAAGAACTTCCTCCTACACGTTTGAAAAACAGGTGATCCGATGTCTCTACAGTTTGTCTTACTGTTTTAGCTTTGTAGGAGTGAGGTTGTGAATCTTTAGGTACCAGGTTGCACCACCTTTTTTAGCAATAATCCATCAGGGGTGCTTATAGAGCCACAGGCCCCCGCTCTGTTTTGTATTCATTTGAATATGTATAAGGGTAAGGTGTACTTTATCTGATTGATGTGAAGAGCTAAGATAAGTGTGGCTACATCCAGCTGCTGCTCACTGATAAGTCTGCACATCATAATCTTTGAATGTGTTGGTTGTAATTAAAAAGGGGAGCTGTGATTACTCATGGGGAATGTTCAGAGCCTTAGATAGTGGAGTGTGTGCACTAGAGTCAGGATTCAAAAGTGTTACTACCATATTGTTTTTTCCCATCAGTCATTACATGCTTTTGGCAGAGCCATCTAATCCTTTTGATTAATGAAAACAAATGTTGTAATTATATCATTTGATTTAGCATAAAGGATTAAGGACCATTGATTTTACTTTACAGTTTAATTTGCAAATATTACTGGTTAAGTGTGCAAATAATTTCTTGTAAACTGCTGAACAAGTTAATTGGTAAGACAGGCACTATGTTTATTATGTAGATCTCATATGACTGTCATGTATTGACTCGAGTATTTGAGCTTTTTGTTGTTCTTGTGATGCACTGCATCCTATTAAAGTCTGGTCATGTTGTGTACAAGTACATTTACAAGCATTTATCTGAATGCTTATTTTCTTTTGAATTCTGTACAAAATATAACTTCTGAAATCCTTTCAGGTTGTTACAATTATACAGATTTGTCTTTGTTTGGCCTATGTCCGCAAACATATTTTTAAACAATCAAATAAAATACATTTCTGTAATTTCAAGTCTTTATAACTGGAAAAACATGTAGGAATTGCATGTATCATTATTGTTAGGGCTGTTCTTTGTGGTGAATGTTTGTGGTTTAATAAGTGTAAATGCTAGGCCTGTCAACCACTTAAAGTGTTTTGTTCGGACAGGGATAGTAGAAAATGTACATTTTATTGTACTTCCACATCCAAGGAACTGTTATGTGTTATAAATTCTTACTGATTACACCACTTTTGAATTGTATAACACAATATATTAATTGTGGACATTTACAGAGCTTTTTCTTGTTTTTGGGAATGCTGTTTTTTATTTCTGGTTTTCAATTGGTTGTGCTGGTTACTATAAAGCACCGCCATGCCCAGTAGTGAGTAGTCATTCTAATTCCCAACTCTTAGCTGGCCTCTAGCTGGAATTTTAAACAAGGTTAATTTGGATCTTAAGATTACTGTAATAGAGATTGCTACAAAAGTCTACAGACAGTTTGTTTTTATATATATATATATATATTTTACTGACAGCATGTCAACCTCCCCACACTTCTTCACTCCACCTAGGAAAAAGCAAATCCGTTCCTTATGGGGGACTTGAAAGCCATAAGTTGGGGGCCACAGCTGGCTGGCTGTGTGTGGCTCAATTAAAGAATAGAATTCCCATGGAGATGTAACAGTATATGATGTCAACCAAGACATGTGCACAGATACATCAGTTGGGGTTGTACTGGCAAGAGGAAGAAACCTTTTTAAAGGATTTAGGCTTTCATTATTTATTCACTTTGGTATTAATAAAATCTTGTTTTTTCACTGCAAATGGAAAGTTTAAGAACCTTCAGGGGTCAGGGCACAGATTGGCAATACTTACAGGGGGAATAATAAGGTGTACATAATTAAATAACTCTCACACCCTCTTATCATTCATGATTTTTCGTTTCTAATTCTTGTTTTGTTTACATTTTATTCTTAATGTCCTTAATATTGTAACTTATTGTTCATGTTTTAAGCTCACTTAACTAAGGGTAGGAGAGTGAGACTAATTTCATTATTAGTCTTAGCT
This sequence comes from Huso huso, assembly GCA_036884735.1. Taxonomy (NCBI): domain Eukaryota; kingdom Metazoa; phylum Chordata; class Actinopteri; order Acipenseriformes; family Acipenseridae; genus Huso; species Huso huso. The sequence goes on from JAHFZB010000603.1 coordinate 26,944, forward strand.
TCAATACTTGTGTGAGCTGCTCTATTGACAATTGAGAGTGTTGAAGGTGAGACAAAAAATCAAAGACCTTTATAAAATATTTCTATAACCTATATTTCTAGAAGTATCAAAATTAAAAAAAAAAAACTTTGAGAGACTAATGCACGCCTTTGTTTCATCTAGAATTGATTATTGTAATGCACTTTTTTTCTGGTGTCCCAAAACGTGTGGTATCCCGCTTGCAGCTTGTTCAGAATACCACCGCTACAATTCTAGAACCAGGAAAAGTGAACATATTACCCCTAGTTTGGCCTCTTTACATTGGCTCCCTGTGCAGTATATAATTGATTTTAAGATTTTGCTGTTAACCTACAAGGCCCTGAATGAAGCACCTAGTTATTTGCAGGAGTTACTGACCCCGTATCTTCCAAACCGCACAGGATGTGGGCCTGCTAGTTATTCTTAGGGTCAACAAAAGCAACACAGGAGGTAGGGGGTTTTTAATGTAACTTTAAATTTGCTGCTTTTGTATTATTATGTGTATACTGTTATTTAAATGGTCTGACTTAGTAGTTGTATGTGTGATATGCTATACAAATTGTATTGTGGTTTGTTCTTTTTTCTGCTATGTACTGTACAGTGCTTTGCGATACTTTTGTATAAAAGCTCTATATACTGTAAATGCAATATATATACAGTATGTTGATTAAATAGTTCAAAAATCCTCTTCCCTAGTCTCTTAATAGGCTCTGATTTCCAATTCTTATTTATATATATATATATATATATTTATAAGCAAGAATTGGAAATCAGAGACTATTAAGGAGACTAGGGAAGAGGATTTTGAATCCTATTTAATCCACATTCATCCTTAAAGAGTTCAAGATGGCTGTTTGGTAATAAGTGGACCAATCATTTCAGCTTATTCTCCAGCTATCTCTTTTAATGACAATTAGTGTAGCACGTGGTTTGCATTTCCTATAATAGAAATTATTTTACGTATCTGCAGCAGCTCTTCAATAGCTTTAGATGCCTATGATCTTTACTATTCATGTTTGTGGCAGACTCTATGTGATACCATGTGATACCACTCTATGTGACTCTACATGTTGTCAGCCCTAACTCTGGCACAATAGATAAGTAAAATAAATCCTAGTATATTCTATTGGTGATATTCTTTAAAGCATTATCAGGGCATAAACTGTTTTGTAACATGTATGATGTCAGATGTATGAAAAATATCAAAATATTGCACTAGGGACACATGTTTGTTTCGGCTGCCGGCTTCATTTTTAAATCCTGAGAGAGATAAATTGCTTCCAATGCATAATTTTCAATTTGTGGCATTTGCTAACGTGTTATTTAGTACAAAATTAACTTATTGTGGCACATTGATTGACTATGGCAAGGAGTAATTAAGAAATGAGCACACAATCTCAGAACAATTAGGCAGTGAAAAAAGAGAGACCTGACATTTCCAGTTAAATCATGAGACTTCAAAGGAACAAAATCTGAATATATATATATATATAATATTTGTTTTTAAAGCAAACAAGATATACACATTAACAATGACTACAAGCATAAGTAGTAATGGTACGACAGCGTCTGTCACTTTTCTAAGCCCCGCCCCTTTCACACCTTTTGATTGATTTATGACCTTAAGCCCCGCCCCTTTCCACGCCCCTGAGTGATTTATGGCCCTTAAGCTCCTCCTCTTTTTCCCACGCTCTGATTGATTTATGACCCTTAAGCCCCTCCCCTTTTTCCCACGCTTTGATTGATTTATGACCCTTAAGCCCCTCCCCTTTTTCCCACGCTTTGAGTGATTTATGGCTCTAAAGCCTCGCCCCTTTTTCCCACGCTTTGAGTGATTTATGGCTCTAAAACCTCGCCCCTTTTTCCCACGCTTTGAGTGATTTATGGCTCTAAAGCCTTGCCCCTTTTTCCCACGCTTTGAGTGATTTATGGCTCTAAAGCCTCACCCCCTCTTTCCCACGCTTTTAAGTGATTTATGACCCGTCCCTTTTTACCGGACATCCGTCAAAAATAGCCCTCCCTAAAAATGGCATCTGTTGTACCCTTATTTTTTAGACTATTACAAAGAAAAGACAGAAAGAAAGAAAAGAAAGCAAGTTATATTGTAGTGCATTGTTTTTTGACTATGTTTGAGACTCTCCGTAACAATAACCAGGGGTTATTACCATACAGAGAGTCCCTAAACATTTTTTGACTATGTTTGAGACCCCCCGTAACAATAACCAGAGATTATTAACATACAGAGAGTCCATAAACATTTTTTACTATGTTTGAGACTCTCCGTAACAATAACCAGAGATTATTAACATACAGAGAGTCCATAAACATTGAAAAGAGTCTCATAATCAGTATATTATACACATATTACACTGAAAATTAACCCATAATAGCAAGTCTCAAATGCGCCGGGCCCTACATTTCGGTTGGATTTCCAGGCCGTGGTAGGTAGCTGTGTCAATTCCATAATAAACATGTATCCATCTAATGGTTGATTTTAATATTACAACATGTTCTAAAAAACGATTTAAAGTTGTTTTTGAATACAATAAAGGTTAGCACAGGCTGCATTGTAAAGGATTTAGGGTATTTTAGGAGCCTACCCATAATGCCCCGTATTTGCATACTGGTTTCTATTAACATTACAGAGAACTCTAAAAAACGATTTAAAATGTATTTTAGACGTTGATAAATGTTACCACTACGTTCTTTGTCTTATTGTGGTTATTTTAAAACCATACACGACGTGGTTAGGTACAAGAATAATATTTTTCTGTTAAAAAACTGTATAAATGCTGCAGTATTTAGCATGCCCGCCTACTGCCATCTGCTGTTTGAATTAAATATTGCAGTGGTTGTGACCTGGATATGTGTAACGTACTCTAAAAACGATTTAAAATGTATTTTAGACGTTGATAGATGTTACCACAATATTATTTGTCTTAATGTGGTTATTTTAAAACCATACACTACGTGGTTAGGTACAAGAATAATATTTTTCTGTTAAAAACTGTATAAATGCTGCAGTATTAAGCATGCCGCCTACTGCCATCTGCTGTTTGAATTGAATATTGCAGTGGTTGTGACCTGGATATGTGTAACGTACTCTAAAACGATTTAAAATGTATTTTAGACGTTGATAGATGTTACCAATCGTTCTTTGACTTAATGTGGTTATTTTAAAACCATACACGACGATGGTTGGGTACAAGAATAATATTTTTTTCTGTTAAAAAACTGTATAAATGATGCAGGATTAAGCATGCCGCAGACTCGTGTCTGTAGCTCTTTTTTTAATATGCGAGCATCGGTTTCTAATTATTTTCAAAATAAATATTTTATAAAAGCGTGTTTGAAAGTGAAAACTAATGTTTTAATATGAATAAAAGTATTTTCGATAGTTTCACCGCGCATACAGCCGCGAGCTGTAAAAAAGACGCGTGTAACGAGGCCATGTCTAATTGATCGTTCTGTGTACTGTATTCAAATGCTGTTTTTTATTTCTGGTTTTCAATTGGTTGTGCTGGTTACTATAAAGCACCGCCATGCCCAGTAGTGAGTAGTCATTCTAATTCCCAACTCTTAGCTGGCCTCTAGCTGGAATTTTAAACAAGGTTAATTTGGATCTTAAGATTACTGTAATAGAGATTGCTACAAAAGTCTACAGACAGTTTGTTTTATATATATATATATATATTTTACTGACAGCATGTCAACCTCCCCACACTTCTTCACTCCACCTAGGAAAAAGCAAATCCGTTCCTTATGGGGGACTTGAAAGCCATAAGTTGGGGGCCACAGCTGGCTGGCTGTGTGTGGCTCAATTAAAGAATAGAATTCCCATGGAGATGTAACAGTATATGATGTCAACCAAGACATGTGCACAGATACATCAGTTGGGGTTGTACTGGCAAGAGGAAGAAACCTTTTTAAAGGATTTAGGCTTTCATTATTTATTCACTTTGGTATTAATAAAATCTTGTTTTTTCACTGCAAATGGAAAGTTTAAGAACCTTCAGGGGTCAGGGCACAGATTGGCAATACTTACAGGGGGAATAATAAGGTGTACATAATTAAATAACTCTCACACCCTCTTATCATTCATGATTTTTCGTTTCTAATTCTTGTTTTGTTTACATTTTATTCTTAATGTCCTTAATATTGTAACTTATTGTTCATGTTTTAAGCTCACTTAACTAAGGGTAGGAGAGTGAGACTAATTTCATTATTAGTCTTAGCTTCAATACTTGTGTGAGCTGCTCTATTGACAATTGAGAGTGTTGAAGGTGAGACAAAAAAAAAATCAAAGACCTTTATAAAATATTTCTATAACCTATATTTCTAGAAGTATCAAAATTAAAAAAAAACTTTGAGAGACTAATGCGCCTTTGTTTCATCTAGAATTGATTATTGTAATGCACTTTTTTTCTGGTGTCCCAAAACGTGTGGTATCCCGCTTGCAGCTTGTTCAGAATACCACCGCTACAATTCTAGAACCAGGAAAAGTGAACATATTACCCTAGTTTGGCCTCTTTACATTGGCTCCCTGTGCAGTATATAATTGATTTTAAGATTTTGCTGTTAACCTACAAGGCCCTGAATGAAGCACCTAGTTATTTGCAGGAGTTATTGACCCAGTATCTTCCAAACCGCACAGGATGTGGGGCTAGTTATTATTCTTAGGGTCAACAAAAGCAACACAGGAGGTAGGGTTTTTAATGTAACTTTAAATTTGCTGCTTTTGTATTATTATGTGTATACTGTTATTTAAATGGTCTGACTTAGTAGTTGTATGTGATATGCTATACAAATTGTATTGTGGTTTGTTCTTTTTTCTGCTATGTACTGTACAGTGCTTTGCGATACTTTTGTAAAAAAAGCGCTATATACTGTAAATGCAATATATATACAGTATGTTGATTAATAGGATTCAAAAATTTTCTTCTCTAGTCTCCTTAATAGTTTGATTTCCAATTCTTGCTTTATTTATATATATATATATATTTATAAGCAAGAATTGGAAATCAGAGACTATTGGTGAGACTAGGGAAGAGGATTTTGAATCCTATTTAATCTACATTCATCTTAAAGAGTTCAAGATGGCTGTTTGGTAATAAGTGGACCAATCATTTCCAGCTTATTCTCCAGCTATCTCTTTTAATGACAATTAGTGTAGCACGTGGTTTGCATTTCCTATAATAGAAATTATTTTACGTATCTGCAGCAGCTCTTCAATAGCTTTAGATGCCTATGATCTTTACTATTCATGTTTGTGGCAGACTCTATGTGATACCATGTGATACCACTCTATGTGACTCTACATGTTGTCAGCCCTAACTCTGGCACAATAGATAAGTAAAATAAATCCTAGTATATTCTATTGGTGATATTCTTTAAAGCATTATCAGGGCATAAACTGTTTTGTAACATGTATGATGTCAGATGTATGAAAAATATCAAAATATTGCACTAGGGACACATGTTTGTTTCGCTGCCGGCTTCATTTTTAAATCCTGAGAGATAAATTGCTTCCAATGCATAATTTTCAATTTGTGGCATTTGCTAACGTGTTATTTAGTACAAAATTAACTTATTGTGGCACATTGATTGACTATGGCAAGGAGTAATTAAGAAATGAGCACACAATCTCAGAACAATTAGGCAGTGAAAAAGAGAGACCTGACATTTCAGTTAAATCATGAGACTTCAAAGGAACAAAATCTGAATATATATATATATATAATATTGTTTTTTAAAGCAAACAAGATATACACATTAACAATGACTACAAGCATAAGTAGTAATGAACGAAGCGCTTGTCACTTTTCTAAGCCCCGCCCTTTCACACCTTTTGATTGATTTATGACCTTAAGCCCGCCCTTTCCACGCCCCTGGTGATTTATGGCCCTTAAGCTCCTCCTTTTTCCCACGCTCTGATTGATTTATGACCCTTAAGCCCCTCCCCTTTTTCCCACGCTTTGATTGATTTATGACCCTTAAGCCCTCCCTTTTCCCACGCTTTGAGTGATTTTGGCTCTAAAGCCTCGCCCCCTTTTCCCACGCTTTGAGTGATTTATGGCTCTAAAACTCGCCCCTTTTTTTTCCCACGCTTTGAGTGATTTATGGCTCTAAAGCCTTGCCCCTTTTCCCACGCTTTGAGTGATTTATGGCTCTAAAGCCTCACCCCCTCTTTCCCACGCTTTTAAGTGATTTATGACCCGTCCCTTTTTACGGACATCCGTCAAAAAATAGCCCTCCCTAAAAATGGCATCTGTTGTACCCTTATTTTTTAGACTATTACAAAGAAAAAAGACAGAAAGAAAGAAAAAGCAAGTTATATTGTAGTGCATTGTTTTTTGACTATGTTTGAGACTCTCCGTAACAATAACCGGGGTTATTACCATACAGAGAGTCCCTAAATTTTTTGACTATGTTTGAGACCCCCGTAACAATAACCAGAGATTATTAACATACAGAGAGTCCATAAACATTTTTTACTATGTTTGAGACTCTCGTAACAATAACCAGAGATTATTAACATACAGAGAGTCCATAAACATTGAAAAGAGTCTCATAATCAGTATATTATACATATTACACTGAAAATTAACCCATAATAGCAAGTCTCAAATGCGCCGGGCCCTACATTTCGGGTTGGATTTCCAGGCGTGGTAGGTAGCTGTGTCAATTCCATAATAAACATGTATCCATCTAATGGTTGATTTTAATATTACAACATGTTCTAAAAACGATTTAAAAGTTGTTTTGAATACAATAAAGGTTAGCACAGGCTGCATTAAAAGGATTTAGGTATTTTTTAGACCTACACCCATAATGCCCGTATTTGCATACTGGTTTCTATTAACATTACAGAGAACTCAAAAAAACGATTTAAAATGTATTTTAGACGTTGATAAATGTTACCACTACGTTCTTTGTCTTATTGTGGTTATTTTAAAACCATACAGGCGTGGTTAGGTACAAGAATAATATTTTTCTGTTAAAAAAACTGTATAAATGCTGCAGTATTTAGCATGCCGCCTACTGCCATCTGCTGTTTGAATTAAATATTGCAGTGGTTTGTGACCTGGATATGTGTAACGTGCTCTAAAAAACGATTTAAAAAATGTATTTTAGACGTTGATAGATGTTACCACAATATTATTTGTCTTAATGTGGTTATTTTAAAACCATACACCACGTGGTTAGGTACAAGAATAATATTTTTCTGTTAAAAACTGTATAAATGCTGCAGTATTAAGCATGCCGCCTACTGCCATCTGCTGTTTGAATTGAATATTGCAGTGGTTGTGACCTGGATATGTGTAACGTACTCTAAAAACGATTTAAAATGTATTTTAGACGTTGATAGATGTTACCAATATCGTTCTTTGACTTAATGTGGTTATTTTAAACCATACACGACGTGGTTAGGTACAAGAATAATATTTTTCTGTTAAAAACTGTATAAATGATGCAGGATTAAGCATGCCGCAGACTCGTGTCTGTAGCTCGTTTTAATATCGAGCATCGGTTTCTAATTATTTTCAAAATAAATATTTTAAAAGCGTGTTTGAAAGTGAAAACTAATGTTTTAATATGAATAAAAGTATTTTCGATAGTTTCACCGCGCGATACAGCCGCGAGCTGTAAAAAAAGGCGGGGTAACGAGGCCATGTCTAATTGATCGTTCTGTGTACTGTATTCAAAATGGGGTAGACATCTCTTTGAAAACAAATAATCAATAGCGTTAAGGTATGGTTTAATGGCTAATCTAATTATGCCTCCTTCAGGTAACAGTATTTAAACCTTGCATCGATGCCGACCCGTAAAACCTTATTTTGGATAAAACTCTACTCCCTGCCTGACTGCCTGATCTGCGTTGGAAAATATAGTATGCTTTGGACTCACTAAAATAATGGATTACTGACAGCAAATTAGGTATGTGCATTTATTTTTAAAATGTATCAAAGGTGCTTGTTTAAATGTAATACCGTTTGTGGTCTGATGTTTAAAAAATGTTTTGGTTACTTAGTACTCGTTTTGTCTGTATTTTTTTTAGACGTTGATAGATGTTACCACAATAGTATTTGTCTTAATGTGGTTATTTTAAAACCATACACGGCGTGGTTAGGTACAAGAATAATATTTTTTCTGTTAAAAAACTGTATAAATGCTGCAGGGATTAAGCATGCCTACTGCCCTCTGATGGTTGAATTTAATATTGCAGTGGCTACGACCTGGATATGTAACATACTCTAAAAAAAACGATTTAAAGGTATTTTAGACGTTGATAAATGTTACCACTACGTTATTTGTCTTAATGTGGTTATTTTAAGACCATACACGACGTGTTTAGGACTAAGAATCGTCTTTTCTGTTAAACTGTATAAATGCGGGAGGAACAGCCATACCGCAGACTCCTGTCTCTAGCTCATTTTAATATACTAGCATCGGTTTCTAATTATTTTCAAAATAAATATTGTAAAAAAAATGTTTGGAAAGTTTAAAAACTAATGTTTTAATATGAATAAAAGTCTTATCGATAGTTTCAACTCTCCTACATCCCAAGAGCTGTAAAATAGACGCGTGTAACAGGTTTACGTCTAATTGATCGTTCTGTGTACAACTGTATTCAAATGGGGTAGACATCTCTGAAAGAATCAATCTCCAGGCTGCTTTTTTTTTTGTGTTACAGAGGGTGTGTGTATTTTATGGTTAAATCCTGGGGTGTTTCTCAGAATTAGTAAAAAATAAAAAAACACAAGTTATATTATAATGTTTTTTTTTACTATGTTTGAGACCTTCTGTAACAATAACCAGGGTTATTAACAAACAGAAAGTCCCTAAACATGTGGAAGAGTTTCCTCATCAGTGTGTTTATACACATATTACACTGAGCAATAACCCACAACAGCATCCATCAAATGTGTTGGGGCCCTACATTTCTGTGGGATTTTCAGGCCGTGGTAGGTAACTGTGTCCATACATGGTTCTATGTAATGTTTGATTTTAATATTACAATATATTCTAAAAACAATTTAAAGTTGTTTTTGAATCCAATAAAGGTTAGCACAGGCTGAATTGTAAAGGTTTTAGGGGTTTTTAGGAGCCTCCCATAATGCACCTGTATTTGCATACTGGTTTCTATTAACATTACAGAGAACTCTAATTATTATTATTATTATTATTATTTATTTATTAGCACGCCCTTATCCAGGGGCGGGCTTACAATTGTAACAAAGACATCTAATTAATGTTATTTTTGAAGCTAAAAATTTGATTTTACATTCTTTTGGCTTAATACGTGATTAGGAGTAAGGGTCATCTTTTCCTGTTAAAACTGAATATATTTTGGGATTTCTCAGGACTAGTAAGAAATTATAGAGAAAGAAGGAAGAGAGTTAT
>JAHFZB010000604.1:0-36240 GCA_036884735.1 Huso huso
AAAAAAGTGCCTCCTGTTTTCTGTTCTGAATGCCTCTTTATCTAATCTCCATCTGTGACCCCTGGTCCGTGTTTCTTTTTTCAGGTCGAAAAAGTCCCCTGGGTCGACATTGTCAATACCTTTTAGGATTTTGAATGCTTGAATCAGATCACTGCGTAGTCTTCTTTGTTCAAGACTGAATAGATTCAATTCTTTTAGCCTGTCTGCATACGACATGCCTTTTAAACCCGGGATAATTCTGGTTGCTCTTCTTTGCACTCTTTCTAGAGCAGCAATATCATTTTTGTAACGAGGTGACCAGAACTGAACACAATATTCTAGGTGAGGTCTTACTAATGCATTGTAAAGTTTTAACATTACTTCCCTTGATTTAAATTCATCACTTCTCACAATATATCCAAGCATCTTGTTGGCCTTTTTTTTATAGCTTCCCCACATTGTCTAGATGAAGACATTTCTGAGTCAACATAAACTCCTAGGTCTTTTTCATTTTCATGTGGTGTCATTGCGTGTGACTAAGAATCAATGAATAAAATACAGTAACTAGTCATTTTAAGTTCTTACAAGTAAATGCCTCAGGAGAACTAAGTCTTTTGTCACAGACGGTTCTGGCACCTCCCTTTTGTGTTATAAATCATTAGATCCTTTTGCATGGAAGGCCTCGGTTGCAAGGGTGTGCGGTTCTTTGATGGACCCTATGGAAGGCTGTGGGTATTCACTGACACAGGAGACAGAAGTTGTAATTGAAACACCGCACAGGTGCTCGGTTTTATTTTTTTTTTAATCGTGTGATTTGTATTGATTTCTTTTAGCCCGCAGAGGGCGCTGTTGTCCGTGGTCTGGCTAACAACTATGGTATCCAGAACCTACGGGAATACCACGGCAGGGTACTCAGTACAGTTCAGGTGCACTCGCAGGTGCTCAAAATAATGAAAACGAAAAGGCAAAAAAGAAACAGGAAAATAAAACACAGTAATGAAAACTACAAAATAAATGTGCTGCACTTCGCAGCGTGATTTTCCCCAGTCGCCGCTACCCTTACGACCCGGGTCTCCGTCCTACTCTATGCTGTTTCCTCAGCTAACTCTAAAACAATATTATTATTATTTGTTTATTTAGCAGACGCCTTTATCCAAGGCGACTTACAGAGACTAGGGTGTGTGAACAATGCATCAGCTGCAGAGTCACTTACAGTTACATCTCACCCGAAAGACGGAGCACAAGGAGGTTAAGTGACTTGCTCAGGGTAACACAATGATTTAGTGGCTGAGGTGGGATTTGAACCAGGGACCTCCTGGTTACAAGCCCTTTTCTTTAACCACTGGACCACACAGCCTCATCGGGGTCTGCCCAAGGATTCCCCACTTTCTCTCTATTTCTTTAGTTTCTTTCAGGTCTTTTCTCCTGTCCATCTGTGGTCTTGCCGAGCAGCGAGACCGCTTGCTCGTTTTTCAGGTCTAAAGGGGCAGATCTGAGGAAACAGCACAGTATTAATTTATAGGATCAACAATCCCACTAAAACCCGCCTCCCAGCCACTCAGAGAGGGGGAAGCGCGCACACCCTCTTCCCCACCTCTCTGTGTCACTGCCATGACTGACAGGCAGATCCCACGGGATTTGCCAACCTTGAATGATATCCAACGGGTGTCTGAAACCTGCTTGTGCAGGCAAATTTTTAGAAACCAAGAGAGAGGTGTCAAGCTTGGTCCAAGCACGGTACCAGTTAATACAAGGATATTATATTTAACATCTTTTATTATATCTTGAATTTAAATGAAAATAACTGGACTTGCCACTGTATGCGTATTCAGAGGCAGTCTTTGTCAAATACTTTGTTAGCACACATTTGTATATGAAGTTAAACTGACCCATTGACAACACACTGAAAAGGTAACATAATACGCAGCTAAGAGGGACATTTATATTTTTTTTGACCCAGGTTAAAATCATTAAATAGAGCTGGTGTTACATATTAAAAACACCTCTCACATACACACATATGCTTGCATTGAATTTGGTAGCAAGGACCCTGTGAACTCCAGTTCACCTCATTTTTAGGGAAAGGAGGGGTGGAAGATAGTGAAGCATGAGCTCACATTCACTTAAATTGTAAAAAGAGAGTTGACCGGATCCTTCTAGAAAATATCATTAACTCAAAGATAGGAACTGTCAAGGCAGATTGGGGATCAGATTTAACTGGGACTCCTGATGTATTCAATGGAGGGAAAAATCCTATAAAAACCAAGGTAAAACCGCAATAAAGTATCACGCGACTTGCTAACTACAAGTTGTGTGGTCCATGCTCTGAAGATCTCTGAAAAAAACTGATTGCTGTTTGGTCGTATTCACAAGTCTCTGCCTTTTGAAGACAGTTCTTATTTTTCAATATAGCGCATATATGTGAATTTGGTATCTCTTTTATATTGATGCATTGCTATAAAAGGTATAGAAATTATGTTTTAGTCCAAAGAGAGTGAGATATATATATATATATTGAATATACTAGAATTTAGCAGTGGATGTTTTTAGCTTTATGTATGCATAGCCTAAGCATATAATTAACCCTATCTGTATTACTATATTGAAGTATTAATGCTGTTAAACCTATAAAGGCACCAGATCGCCTGGAATGCTTATTACTTGAGATTTACGGTGGTCTGCGCAACCATCCAATTAACAGAAGCATTGAATAAACCGAAGAGAGCACTACCACTGCTGTGATTCGTTGAAACGTCAAATTAGAGAAGTGTGTGAGTTTCTTGAATATTAAAAAGTTGTCTGGACATATAGCCCACCCAGAGCCGTGGATAATTGAAGTCGTGGTAGAACGGGGCGCAGAGAAATGAGGTTCTGCTGTACAAGTATTCTGGTTATTTATTAAACTTTTGGAAATAATTACTGCTTAACACCCTATTGCTGATCTATCTATAAAAAAAGTACAGTTAACATATACTTGAATTAATATGGATTGATTGTTCTGTGTCATGACATTACCCATTGCTTTGGATGGCAGAAAGACTCATGTTGCAGACCAGTTGGATCCATTCCTGGTTTTACTGGGAGTGTGATAAGACACCTGATCTTGTTACCTGTACACAATGTGGCTAATCAAGCTAGTAGTTTTATTTCCATCCCTGAGCTTTTAGAGGCACATCAAATATATATTCAACTTTTGTTCAGTGTCCAAAGTTATAGGTTGTAGTTATTTGGCACTATGTGGTGGTTCAAGTCCAGCAAATGTTAGTGCATGGTGAGCTTTTTCCCCTGCTCTCAGGCTGTGTAATCCCACCAGACCAAGGTGGGTATGGAGGCTGTCACACTTCCTTTCTAATGAAACTGAAGGCAAAAGTTGGTCCTAGATTTGTGGTTTCCTCAGTACATACCAGCATTCAATCAGTTTATAGTCATTTAGCAGACACTTCTCCAAAGCGAAGTGGAGATGAACTATGCAATAGCAGAGTCACTTACAACAGGAGCTCCGTTTCAAGTCTCATCCTTAAACCAAAACAAAAGCCACCATTCTAAAAAGATAGAGGGGAGGCCATTCAGCCCATCTAAAATCTGAGGTGGTTCAGAGGAGCCAACTGATCTCAACTTATTTAAATCCAGCCCATTTGTTTACTGGGTACATTTAAAACCAATTCAGATGAGGGACAAAATAACTGAAAGTACAAAACGGTATAAAAATGTCAACACCTTTATTTAGCAGTCATGATAATCCAATAACTACACAGAACTGCATCTTCAGTTACCACCTGGAGAAAGAAACACGGATGATCAGTATTAGAATTGCATGCAGAACAAGGGCAATGTGGATTTTAAAAGTTCCACAATAAAAAGAAATAAAAAACACACACCACAACTACCGAGTGCTCAATCTCCAAAAACTACACAATAAAAAACGTGCCACATCCTCAATAAGACAATTGAAATATTACTTTGCTTCTTCCCATACTACTCATGGTAGACACTCCGTACGCCAGTTAAAAGCCACATAATGTGCAAGAATTAAAAAAGCATACCGGCTTCCTCTGCAGACAGAGCCCTCCACTCATCCGCCTCTTCGAAGTGACCAGGCTCCCCAGCCCCCTCATAGTTCTCAGTGTCACTGTGCTCTGGCACCTTGGAGGCATCAAAGGTATCTTCCAAATGCTGGTTAGGATCATCAGAATTGTCATTGCCTTCTGCCTCAACATCCAAAAGCCTGTTATAGTCATTCTCGTCAAAGGCATCGTCCTCTGGAGACAGTGCCTCCCGATCCTCTTTGGACACGCCTTCGTAAGACAGCAAGTCCTCCTCCAGTTCAAGAATGGCCGCGCCAGTCTTCCTCTCCCCGTCGTCACCTCCCTGCTTTTCAAGGACCAGCAGGGCATCGCTGCTTATGGTGCTTTTACTAACTGAGGGGATACATTTAAAAATAAATACATTTTAGCGTACAAGCCAAGGTCTTACCACTGCTACAAGAGTCACTCAAGCAGAAGTTACTGGATCTGCAATTTTTACACCCTTCCCCTTGCTTTCTGGGGGTCGTATACATACCGATGGGCAAAGTCACATCTTCATTTATGCACACAGAGTCACAGCAGGAACAGACACTGTGGTTACCTTCAAGTTCCACCCACCTGAACAGAGACATTAGTAGTTATTCACATGGAACTGCCTCAAGTTACATGCTCCTAGAAAGAGGATGGTGCCTCATTGGAATGCCACCCTCCCAGAACTATGGAAACCAAATCTTTAGTTCTAGAAAATTAACACATCATTAATTGTTGCCTTCATCTTGCACTACCCAAGACATGCAATGGAGCGATACCTTTAACCCTTAAATGTAACCTACCTGTTCACGTTCTTATCATAGTGGCAAGATTTGGTACTCTGCGTTACCATGCTGTTGCTCGTTACCACCATTGTGCAGTGCATGTAGTACTTGTTTACCTTGGGAATAGAATGGAGAATTATTTCCTTAGCAATATTAGACAGACTATACACCAGATTACTGGAGAGCAACTTGGTCAACTTCTGCAGCTAACCATTTGTGTTCATGCATGCAAGCAGTGCGCGTCAGACATCTTAACTACATTGAATGAGCGTCAGGCCACACTACCTAAACACGGCACGATCATATCCATTAACTTTGGGCTGCCATTCACTTCATGCAAAAGTCACACTTCCAACACATGCTGGCAATATAGTTTTACACGGTGTGAACACGGCATTGGTGTCAGAGTAGCAGAAGAAACTCCAATTGCATTGGAAGAGATCTGGGTGCCAAAGCCCAGTATAGGGATGAGCAGGTACAAAGGGAAACCTACCAGAGGGGACAGCGTGTTGAACTGGAAAGCATCAACAATTAAATTGATTGTATTGTTGGTTCTGGGAGGCACAAAATGGGAGCTACAGGTTTCATACTTGCTGTCCACCATGCACCTGGAAAGGGAGGAAGTGCAATGAAAAGAGCATGTGGGTTTCAAGCACAGAACAGGATTGCAAAAAGTAATTTGTAAGCCCTGGCATATTTAAGATGCGATGTCATTGCTGTGGTGTGTTGAGGTAATGCAACTCCAGTGTCAATAAAGTCACTCCCAAGTCATTACCTTGCAACATGCGACACCAAAGCCATATACTACAACTTCCATAAAGTTGAACATTTGCCTTCATCTAAAATTGTAGTTCATGCAAAGTGAACTGTGAGCGCAGGGTTGGAGCATCCCTGTGAAGCATTATTATCAGTGGAACAGCTGACCTCCATAGAAAGCCAGGAGAGCAGCATCCAGGTTTTCATATAATAACCAATAGTCTTACCCATAATTCTCAATCACTGTGTATCTGGGCGTTGAATTTGAAGCTGGAGACGCTGTTGCATAACAGCTGTGGATGAAAAGCTTTGTCCCAGGAATAGTAAGATTTGTAGTAGCTTGAAAGTGTATGGGTTGTCCAAGGTAGAATGTATTCATCATGCGCTCAGGAACCCAGTCACCTAAGGGTAAAAAAAAAAAAAAAAAAGGGGGGGGGGGGGGGAGGAGATGGACAGTTGAAGCATGCAGTTGGGGATTAGCATTAAAACAGGACACTATTTTGACATGTGGACTCCCAGGAGAACCACAGTACAGTGTAGCACCCCCACTTCAACAGTACTTGTCCTCATCTGTATACACCCTATTTAAAATCAGACAATAGGGAACCCTTAATGATATACAGATCACAAGACATGCTGTAGTTACTATACTACGCTTTATATAGTTATATAACCATTGAAGAGTTCCGCTTACCATTAATTATTTTTAGGGCAAAGCCGTATGGGGTCTTGAGACTCTTGAACCGAGTTGGATTCCTCCAAAGCGGACGAATACCGTGCCTGTAGACATGGTGATACCTACAAACAGGAAGAATCAAGCGGACGAGTTTTTCAATGCAATATGACGCTTGGACATTAGCTTTGTTAAACCGCTTTTAAAACCGGGGTGATTGAAAAGAATAAACAAGTCCGCTTTTGCCATGCCGTATACTTAGAAAGAGGTTCCTTACCTATAGTAACGACACTGAAGGGGTACAGTGAATGGCATAGATCTCCGAATTGTACTGTTTTGCACAGATGGGACATATTTAAGGACGTTCTTGTACACCAACTGTCCAGCTTCCACCTTGAAGGTGGTGTAGAAAGAGAATATGAAGTTAAATTGGAGTTAGAACATCAGAAAGCAGGTTTACAATTACACAAATAAATAAAAGCACACACTACACACATAGGAATCGTAACATTACACATTGTGCCTGAAACTATATTGACGTATATTAAAAAAGCACCACCCCACACACCCTGATGCATCATCCATTGCTTGTAACAGTCAAGTGAAGCTAGAAATATGTAAAGTCAGAACTCTCTACAGCATGGGATACTCACAGACGCCTGGCTTCCACATTCTTTGAGGCCGTATGTAAAGAGAAGATACCCACCAGAGACTCCATTGCTTCTGCAGCTGGTCCCCAGAGTCAACTGGCCTGCTTTACACTTGAATCCATACAGGTCAGTCCTTACCCTCACGTACATTTTGTTTTCGCTGCACAACACGCGGACCGCTGCAGCAAGACTAATGGGTAGCGGCCGGGGCATAGGAACAGGCTTGGGATTCATGACCCTTTGGAGCTCAGGCGGCACAGGCGCGTTGACAGGGATCACCCGAGGGCTAAGCAGCTTGAAAGGAAAGGGAGTGACAGGCACTGGGATGCCGTAAGGCGGAATAAACTTTACAGGGTAAGGCCTTGGTTGTATTGGAGGTTGAACCGGAACATTTTCTTCACTGTGTATCTCCTTCTCAACCTGCTCAATAGGGTCGTGCTCCTCGCCCTGCACCTGCTCAATGGGGCCCTGCACCTGCACAATGGGGTCGTGCTCCTCGCCCTGCACAATGGGGTCGTGCTCCTCGCCCTGCACCTGCTCAATAGGGTCGTGCTCCTCGCCCTGCACCTGCACAATGGGGTCGTGCTCCTCGCCCTGCAACTGCTCAATAGGGTCGTGCTCCTCGCCTTGCTCCTGCTCCTGCTCAATAGGGTCGTGCTCCTCGCCCTGCTCAATGGGGTCGTGCTCCTCGCCCTGCTCAATAGGGTCGTGCTCCTCGCCCTGCTCAATGGGGTCGTGCTCCTAGGGTCGTTGCCCTGCACAATGGGGTCGTGCTCCCGCCCGCCCTGCTCCGTGCTCCTGCACCTCAATGGGGTCGTGCTCTCCGCCCCTGCACCTGCTCAATGGGGTCGTGCTCCCGCCCTGCACCTGCTCAATGGGGTGCTCCTCGCCCTGCTCAATGGGGTCGTGCTCCTCCCCTTGCACCCTCCTCGCCCTGCACAATGGGGTCGTGCTCCTCGCCCTGCACAATGGGGTCGTGCTCCTCCCTGCACAATGCCCCTGCTCGCCCCTGCAATGGGGTCGTGCTCCTCGCCTTGCACCTGCTCAATGGGGTCGTGCTCCTCGCCCTGCACAATGGGGTCGTGCTCCTCGCCCCCTGCACAATGGGGTGGGTGCTCCTCGCCCTGCCTCACCTGCCCCTCAATGGGGTCGTGCTCCTCGCCCTGCTCAATAGGGTCGTGCTCCTCCTTGCACCTGCTCAATGGGGCACCTGCTCAATGGGGTACCTGCTGCTCAATGGGGTCGTGCTCCTCGCCCTGTACCTGCTCAATGGGGTCGTGCTCCTCGCCCTGTACCTGCTCAAGGGGGTCGTGCTCCTCGCCCTGTACCTGCTCAACGGGGTCGTACTCCTCGCCCTGTATTTGCTCAGTAGGATCCTTTCCCTTGCTGCGTAGCTCGCTATACGTCTCTGTTTCGCCGTACTCCGCAGAGATCTGCGAAGCAAAAATACCTGCAACTAAAAAGCAGGAAAAAAGGAGGAAAAACTGCATCGCCGATGGAACGGAACGGCGCAATGACCGGGACGCTCCACGGCACCCAGCAAACAACTCCATTATACCCATAGCAAGAACCGAAGAGATACCTTAGTTCTTCCAGACCACACTTTTATAGCGCTGCCCATTAACAATAATCACCTGTGACCAATGCCAGCTAATTACCCCTGTAGTCAAATGTGACGATCACCTCTAACACCTTCAATGGACTCCAGTTAAACCAGATGATTCTTCTTGATAACCTCCCATTCAATCGACTGATTCTAGTCAGATCGGGTGTCAAATGTCAGTCTGTCTCTCGTGCGCTGGCAGTTGCTTTTGTTTTTTCTTTATTTTGATTTGCAAATCTAACCCGTAATCTTTGCAGAAACGCATTTATTTGAGGCGTATTGCGTTGCTAGAACTACAGTACATAGTAGTAATGCTTGGGATACCACTGCACCTGTATGATTCAAACCACGAGCCAATTTTCTAGCCGCTTTGGTGGTAATCCTACACTATATGTTTATAACATGTAGTTCAAAAATAATAATTAAACGGAGAGCTATTTCTTATTTAATGTGACGTCATTTCCATATGTTATATAATAAATATTCTATATGCTATAGAACCAATGTTACCCTCCCTCCCATTCAATCACTTCCAATTATTGGTCCCGACATTTTCTCCAAAATTTAAAAATGTCCCGATTTCAAAGGCGCCAGATTAGCACTCGTTACTTTAATTACAGAAACACTCGGCAATCATATTCAAAAATATGGTTCCAGAATAATATTTTGAATCTAGGTTCCTGTAGGCCTACTAAATAAAAAATATGCAAAATGATCTAAATTAAGGGTAAAAAAGCAATACATCTGGCTATAACATCTAGTTGAACCTGGGCACGAACTGGAAATTGAAGGCGGCGTGCTTGTGCCGCAGTCAGAGGTTGTTTTTTCTTAGTTTAATGCTAAAGCACTATATTCAAATAAGCAGCATGCTTAAAAAAATGGATCAGAATCAAAAAAAATAAATAAATAAAGTTATGAGCACTTCTACCTAGAACAGCCAAAAGTAGTCATTTTGACGGCTTGCTACAACACATGCTTTTATTGTTAGTTTAACCTACAATACGCTATGTTTTTTTTAAATGTATACAAGCCTGTTTGTTATCTGTACCTCCGAGTTTACAGCAGTATGTATTTGAATAGAATAGAATATTGCTCTTGACTTCTAGATATGTGTTATCCAAATATCTAGTGTAATCCTATCAATTCCTTGGAGAACTGCCGTCTGGCTGTCTAAGTGGGCATATATTGTCTGCTGTATTATAATATTACTGTTACAAGAATTGTTCGATAAATCCTTGATATTTTTGCGTTTTGATTTGAGAGCAACTACAAATATATTTGCCTTGGCATCAGAAATTTGGAACGACTTCATTGAAAACAAAAATGCCTGTTTCAAGCTAAACATAAAACATTACATGGACAAGCAGCTGTTTCCGACAAAAGCACGGCGTCGCTGGACAAACAAACCTGTCAAATATGGGATCAGGTTTTGGCTGGCAGCGGACCTGCCCCTACCTGTGCAGAGATAAAACTCGCCCCCCGCTGGTCAGAGACTGGGTGACAGTGTGTGTTAGGCTGATGTAACCGTGCTTAGGAAAAGAGATGAATGTTACCAATATACATATCTATCATTTCACTGTAATTAGCGAAACAGTTGAAGAAAAAAAATACAGCCTGGTTGCAACAGTAAACAAAGAAGAAGAGCGTTTCCACCTTCTGCGCAAAACTAGTACTCACTGAAAGCAATCACCAGTGTCCAGGTGCTGTATTTTACAATGTGCTGGACGTGGCAGACATCAATTCCTTCGTTTTGTACAATGAATGCACCGGGGAAAATATCAGTAGGATAGATCTCTTATGATGCTAGCCACGGTGCTTTGGCAGAAACATCTGGCTCAGAAAACTGCAAAGCGGCAGGGAAACGCAGCTCAACCTGGATACAGTGCGCAGCCACCAAGTGACACACGCAACAGACAACAATGCCAGGTAACTAAATGCAATACAAATAAAACTTCTGATAGCTGTGCCCAGTGTGAAAGAGCAGTATGTGGTAAATGCACACAAGTTGATAAGCGTTACATCTGTGTGGATTGTACTAATATGGGGGCTACTTTGAAGCATGTTTCCCTGAATGCGCATTCCCGTTACACTGTGGGAACGGAGTTATTTTCTTTTTATGTTATTTTTTATAAAGAATTATTTCGATTTTACAATTGTGTATGTAGGCCTACATATAACCAGTTCGCAGCTGGTTACACAATATTTTCTTTTGAAATGTTTATTTTATTATAGTTTTTCAGTTTTTGGAAGTATGTGAAAAAAAGCCCTTTATGTTATTTTTGTAAATAATGACTTCGTTTTCACAATTTCGTATGTACATATAGCAGTTTACACCTGTTTACACAATATCTTCTTTTGAAATGTTCATTTTATTATAGTTTTTCATTTTTTACGTCATGCATTATATGCGCTAATTTCGAAAATAAAGCCTTTTATATGATTATATATATATATATAAATTAGCGCATATAATGCAATATATATATATATATATATGTGCTAGCTGTAGTTCATCAACACCTGTTTTGATATGTTCTTGGGAGAACTGGATGTGTAAGCATACCAGTTACATGTGGACAATTATTAAGGATTACAGGTTTATTATGATTTAGGTGAATGCTTTGTGCCACGGTACAGTCATTACAATGTTTGTTATTATGCCTGATTTTTTGCAGCACTGCATTGTGGTAACATCGTATTATTAATTTCCTTCTAATATCGTGTCCTCCTTCCTTTAAATAATTCTTTATAACAGATCCTTAAACTAACATTAAAAGCCTTAGAAAAGGGAGATTTAGAAAAACTATATAGAAAAAAATGAACGCTGTTATTGTAGGTCAGTAGCAAATGGAATGTGTTCTCATAAAAGATTGATGGCACAGACCGTGATGCTCTTGTTTTGACTGAAAGCCCCCAACTCAACCCTGCTGTGAAACACAAAAAGACAAAACTATAATAGCAATTTTGAAAAGGATTTATTTTGTTGTAAATTTAGTTTACATTTTATTTGGAGTTTCTCTTGAAAAATAAAAAAACTGTAAGTAAACTATATTTCTGTGAATATTTTTATATATATATATACGTGTGTGTGTGTGTGTGTGTATGTGTGTGTGTGTGTGTGTGTGTGTGTGTGTGTGTGTGTGTGTGTATGAGGTGTAGGATCAACGGATAAGAACATAAGAACATAAGAACATAAGAAAGTTTACAAACGAGAGGAGGCCATTCGGCCCATCTTGCTCGTTTGGTTGTTAGTAGCTTATTGATCCCAGAATCTCATCAAGCAACTTCTTCCAGGGTGTCAGCTTCAACAACATTACTGGGGAGTTGGTTCCAGACCCTCACAATTCTCTGTGTAAAAAGTGCCTCCTGTTTTCTGTTCTGAATGCCTCTTTATCTAATCTCGATCTGTGACCCCTGGTCCGTGTTTTTTTTTTTCAGGTCGAAAAAAAGTCCCTGGGTCGACATTGTCAATACCTTTTAGGATTTTGATTGCTTGAATCAGATCACTGCGTAGTCTTCTTTGTTCAAGACTGAATAGATTCAATTCTTTTAGCCTGTCTGCATACGACATGCCTTTTAAACCCGGGATAATTCTGGTTGCTCTTCTTTGCACTCTTTCTAGAGCACCAATATCATTTTTGTAACGAGGTGACCAGAACTGAACACAATATTCTAGGTGAGGTCTTACTAACGCATTGTAAAGTTTTAACATTACTTCCCTTGATTTAAATTCATCACTTCTCACAATATATCCAAGCATCTTGTTGGCCTTTTTTTTTTTATAGCTTCCCCACATTGTCTAGATGAAGACATTTCTGAGTCAACATAAACTCCTAGGTCTTTTTCATTTTCATGTGGTGTCATTGCGTGTGACTAAGAATCAATGAATAAAATACAGTAACTAGTCATTTTAAGTTCTTACAAGTAAATGCCTCAGGAGAACTAATTGTCACAGACGGTTCTGGCACCTCCCTTTTGTGTTATAAATCATTAGATCCTTTTGCATGGAAGGCCTCGGTTGCAAGGGTGTGCGGTTCTTTGATGGACCCTATGGAAGGCTGTGGGTATTCACTGACACAGGAGACATAAGTTGTAATTGAAACACCGCACAGGTGCTCGGTTTTATTTTTTTTTAATCGTGTGATTTGTATTGATTTCTTTTAGCCCGCAGAGGGCGCTGTTGTCCGTGGTCTGGCTAACAACTATGGTATCCAGAACCTACGGGAATACCACGGCAGGGTACTCAGTACAGTTCAGGTGCACTCGCAGGTGCTCAAAATAATGAAAAACGAAAAGGCAAAAAGAAACAGGGAAAATAAAACACAGTAATGAAAACTACAAAATAAATGTGCTGCACTTCGCAGCGTGATTTTCCCCAGTCGCCGCTACCCTTACGACCCGGGTCTCCGTCCTACTCTATGCTGTTTCCTCAGCTAACTCTAAAACAATATTATTATTATTTGTTTATTTAGCAGACGCCTTTATCCAAGGCGACTTACAGAGACTAGGGTGTGTGAACAATGCATCAGCTGCAGAGTCACTTACAGTTACATCTCACCCGAAAGACGGAGCACAAGGAGGTTAAGTGACTTGCTCAGGGTAACACAATGATTTAGTGGCTGAGGTGGGATTTGAACCAGGGACCTCCTGGTTACAAGCCCTTTTCTTTAACCACTGGACCACACAGCCTCATCGGGGTCTGCCCAAGGATTCCCCACTTTCTCTCTATTTCTTTAGTTTCTTTCAGGTCTTTTCTCCTGTCCATCTGTGGTCTTGCCGAGCAGCGAGACCGCTTGCTCGTTTTTCAGGTCTAAAGGGGCAGATCTGAGGAAACAGCACAGTATTAATTTATAGGATCAACAATCCCACTAAAACCCGCCTCCCAGCCACTCAGAGAGGGGGAAAGCGCGCACACCCTCTTCCCCACCTCTCTGTGTCACTGCCATGACTGACAGGCAGATCCCACGGGATTTGCCAACCTTGAATGATATCCAACGGGTGTCTGAAACCTGCTTGTGCAGGCAAATTTTTAGAAACCAAGAGAGAGGTGTCAAGCTTGGTCCAAGCACGGTACCAGTTAATACAAGGATATTATATTTAACATCTTTTATTATATCTTGAATTTAAATGAAAATAACTGGACTTGCCACTGTATGCGTATTCAGAGGCAGTCTTTGTCAAATACTTTGTTAGCACACATTTGTATATGAAGTTAAACTGACCCATTGACAACACACTGAAAAGGTAACATAATACGCAGCTAAGAGGGACATTTATATTTTTTTGACCCAGGTTAAAATCATTAAATAGAGCTGGTGTTACATATTAAAAACACCTCTCACATACACACATATACTTGCATTGAATTTGGTAGCAAGGACCCTGTGAACTCCAGTTCACCTCATTTTTAGGGAAAGGAGGAGTGGAAGATAGTGAAGCATGAGCTCACATTCACTTAAATTGTAAAAAGAGAGTTGACCGGATCCTTCTAGAAAATATCATTAACTCAAAGATAGGAACTGTCAAGGCAGATTGGGGATCAGATTTAACTGGGACTCCTGATGTATTCAATGGAGGGAAAAATCCTATAAAAACCAAGGTAAAACCGCAATAAAGTATCACGCGACTTGCTAACTACAAGTTGTGTGGTCCATGCTCTGAAGATCTCTGAAAAAAAACTGATTGCTGTTTGGTCGTATTCACAAGTCTCTGCCTTTTGAAGACAGTTCTTATTTTTCAATATAGCTAAGACTATATATGTGAATTTGGTATCTCTTTTATATTGATGCATTGCTATAAAAGGTATAGAAATTATGTTTTAGTCCAAAAAGAGAATATATATATATTGAATATATTCTAGAATTTAGCAGTGGATGTTTTTAGCTTTATGTATGCATAGCCTAAGCATATAATTAACCCTATCTGTATTACTATATTGAAGTATTAATGCTGTTAAACCTATAAAGGCACCAGATCGCCTGGAATGCTTATTACTTGAGATTTACGGTGGTCTGCGCAACCATCCAATTAACAGAAGCATTGAATAAACCGAAGAGAGCACTACCACTGCTGTGATTCGTTGAAACGTCAAATTAGAGAAGTGTGTGAGTTTCTTGAATATTAAAAGGTTGTCTGGACATATAGCCCACCCAGAGCCGTGGATAATTGAAGTCGTGGTAGAACGGGGCGCAGAGAAATGAGGTTCTGCTGTACAAGTATTCTGGTTATTTATTAAACTTTTGGAAATAATTACTGCTTAACACCCTACTGCTGATCTATCTATAAAAAAGTATAGTTAACATATACTTGAATTAATATGGATTGATTGTTCTGTGTCATGACATTACCCATTGCTTTGGATGGCAGAAAGATGTTGCAGACCAGTTGGATCCATTCCTGGTTTTACTGGGAGTGTAATAAGACACCTGATCTTGTTACCTGTACACAATGTGGCTAATCAAGCTAGTAGTTTTATTTCCATCCCTGAGCTTTTAGAGGCACATCAAATATATATTCAACTTTTGTTCAGTGTCCAAAGTTATAGGTTGTAGTTATTTGGCACTATGTGGTGGTTCAAGTACAGCAAATGCTAGTGCATGGTGAGCTTTTTCCCCTGCTCTCAGGCTGTGTAATCCCACCAGACCAAGGTGGGTATGGAGGCTGTCACACTTCCTTTCTAATGAAACTGAAGGCAAAAGTTGGTCCTAGATTTGTGGTTTCCTCAGTACATACCAGCATTCAATCAGTTTATAGTCATTTAGCAGACACTTCTCCAAAGCGAAGTGGAGATGAACTATGCAATAGCAGAGTCACTTACAACAGGAGCTCTGTTTCAAGTCTCATCCTTAAACCAAAACAAAAGCCACCATTCTAAAAAGATAGAGGGGAGGCCATTCAGCCCATCTAAAATCTGAGGTGGTTCAGAGGAGCCAACTGATCTCAACTTATTTAAATCCAGCCCATTTGTTTACTGGGTACATTTAAAACCAATTCAGATGAGGGACAAAATAACTGAAAGTACAAAACGGTATAAAAATGTCAACACCTTTATTTAGCAGTCATGATAATCCAATAACTACACAGAACTGCATCTTCAGTTACCACCTGGAGAAAGAAACACGGATGATCAGTATTAGAATTGCATGCAGAACAAGGGCAATGTGGATTTTAAAAGTTCCACAATAAAAAGAAATAAAAAACACACACCACAACTACCGAGTGCTTAATCTCCAAAAACTACACAATAAAAAACGTGCCACATCCTCAATAAGACAATTGAAATATTACTTTGCTTCTTCCCATACTACTCATGGTAGACACTCCGACGCCAGTTAAAAGCCACATAATGTGCAAGAATTAAAAAAAGCATACCGGCTTCCTCTGCAGACAGAGCCCCCCACTCATCCGCCTCTTCAAGTGACCAGGCTCCCCAGCCCCCTCATAGTTCTCAGTGTCACTGTGCTCTGGCACCTTGGAGGCATCAAAGGTATCTTCCAAATGCTGGTTAGGATCATCAGAATTGTCATTGCCTTCTGCCTCAACATCCAAAAAGCCTGTTATAGTCATTCTCGTCAAAGGCATCGTCCTCTGGAGACAGTGCCTCCCGATCCTCTTTGGACACGCCCAGAAGACAGCAAGTCCTCCTCCAGTTCAAGAATGGCGCGCCAGTCTTCCTCTCCCGTCGTCACCTCCCTGCTTTTCAAGGACCAGCAGGGCATCGCTGCTTATGGTGCTTTTAGTAACTGAGGGGATACATTTAAAAATAAATACATTTTAGCGTACAAGCCAAGGTCTTACCACTGCTACAAGAGTCACTCAAGCAGAAGTTACTGGATCTGCAATTTTACACCCTTCCCTTGCTTTCTGGGGGTCGTATACATACCGATGGGCAAAGTCACATCTTCATTTATGCACACAGAGTCACAGCAGGAACAGACACTGTGGTTACCTTCAAGTTCCACCCACCTGAACAGAGACATTAGTAGTTATTCACATGGAACTGCCTCAAGTTACATGCTCCTAGAAAGAGGATGGTGCCTCATTGGAATGCCACCCTCCCAGAACTATGGAAACCAAATCTTTAGTTCTAGAAAATTAACACATCATTAATTGTTGCCTTCATCTTGCACTACCCAAGACATGCAATGGAGCGATACCTTTAACCCTTAAATGTAACCTACCTGTTCACGTTCTTATCATAGTGGCAAGATTTGGTACTCTGCGTTACCATGCTGTTGCTCGTTACCACCATTGTGCAGTGCATGTAGTACTTGTTTACCTTGGGAATAGAATGGAGAATTATTTCCTTAGCAATATTAGACAGACTATACACCAGATTACTGGAGAGCAACTTGGTCAACTTCTGCAGCTAACCATTTGTGTTCATGCATGCAAGCAGTGGCGTCAGACATCTTAACTACATTGAATGAGCGTCAGGCCACACTACCTAAACACGGCACGATCATATCCATTAACTTTGGGCTGCCATTCACTTCATGCAAAAGTCACACTTCCAACACATGCTGGCAATATAGTTTTACACGGTGTGAACACGGCATTGGTGTCAGAGTAGCAGAAGAAACTCCAATTGCATTGGAAGAGATCTGGGTGCCAAAGCCCAGTATAGGGATGAGCAGGTACAAAGGGAAACCTACCAGAGGGGACAGCGTGTTGAACTGGAAAGCATCAACAATTAAATTGATTGTATTGTTGGTTCTGGGAGGCACAAAATGGGAGCTACAGGTTTCATACTTGCTGTCCACCATGCACCTGGAAAGGGAGGAAGTGCAATGAAAAGAGCATGTGGGTTTCAAGCACAGAACAGGATTGCAAAAAGTAATTTGTAAGCCCTGGCATATTTAAGATGCGATGTCATTGCTGTGGTGTGTTGAGGTAATGCAACTCCAGTGTCAATAAAGTCACTCCCAAGTCATTACCTTGCAACATGCGACACCAAAGCCATATACTACAACTTCCATAAAGTTGAACATTTGCCTTCATCTAAAATTGTAGTTCATGCAAAGTGAACTGTGAGCGCAGGGTTGGAGCATCCCTGTGAAGCATTATCAGTCATGGAACAGCTGACCTCCATAGAAAGCCAGGAGAGCAGCATCCAGGTTTTCATATAATAACCAATAGTCTTACCCATAATTCTCAATCACTGTGTATCTGGGCGTTGAATTTGAAGCTGGAGACGCTGTTGCATAACAGCTGTGGATGAAAAGCTTTGTCCCAGGAATAGTAAGATTTGTAGTAGCTTGAAAGTGTATGGGTTGTCCAAGGTAGAATGTATTCATCATGCGCTCAGGAACCCAGTCACCTAAGGGGTAAAAAAAAAAAAAAAAAAGGGGGGGGGGAGGATGGACAGTTGAAGCATGCAGTTGGGGATTAGCATTAAAACAGGACACTATTTTGACATGTGGACTCCCAGGAGAACCACAGTACAGTGTAGCACCCCCACTTCAACAGTACTTGTCCTCATCTGTATACACCCTATTTAAAATCAGACAATAGGGAACCCTTAATGATATACAGATCACAAGACATGCTGTAGTTACTATACTACGCTTTATATAGTTATATAACCATTGAAGAGTTCCGCTTACCATTAATTATTTTTTAGGGCAAAGCCGTATGGGGTCTTGAGACTCTTGAACCGAGTTGGATTCCTCCAAAGCGGACGAATACCGTGCCTGTAGACATGGTGATACCTACAAACAGGAAGAATCAAGCGGACGAGTTTTTCAATGCAATATGATGCTTGGACATTAGCTTTGTTAAACCGCTTTTAAAACCGGGGTGATTGAAAAGAATAAACAAGTCCGCTTTTGCCATGCCGTATACTTAGAAAGAGGTTCCTTACCTATAGTAACGACACTGAATGGGTACAGTGAATGGCATAGATCTCCGAATTGTACTGTTTTGCACAGATGGGACATATTTAAGGACGTTCTTGTACACCAACTGTCCAGCTTCCACCTTGAAGGTGGTGTAGAAAGAGAATATGAAGTTAAATTGGAGTTAGAACATCGGAAAGCAGGTTTACAATTACACAAATAAATAAAAGCACACACTACACACATAGGAATCGTAACATTACACATTGTGCCTGAAACTATATTGACGTATATTAAAAAAAGCGCCACCCCACACACCCTGATGCATCATCCATTGCTTGTAACAGTCAAGTGAAGCTAGAAATATGTAAAGTCAGAACTCTCTACAGCATGGGATACTCACAGACGCCTGGCTTCCACATTCTTTGAGGCCGTATGTAAAGAGAAGATACCCACCAGAGACTCCATTGCTTCTGCAGCTGGTCCCCAGAGTCAACTGGCCTGCTTTACACTTGAATCCGTACAGGTCAGTCCTTACCCTCACGTACATTTTGTTTTCGCTGCACAACACGCGGACCGCTGCAGCAAGACTAATGGGTAGCGGCCGGGGCATAGGAACAGGCTTGGGATTCATGACCCTTTGGAGCTCAGGCGGCACGGGCGCGTTGACAGGGATCACCCGAGGGCTAAGCAGCTTGAAAGGAAAGGGAGTGACAGGCACTGGGATGCCATAAGGCGGAATAAACTTTACAGGGTAAGGCCTTCGTTGTATTGGAGGTTGAACCGGAACATTTTCCTCACTGTGTATCTCCTTCTCAACCTGCTCAATAGGGTCGTGCTCCTCGCCCTGCACCTGCACAATGGGGTCGTGCTCCTCGCCCTGCACAATGGGGTCGTGCTCCTCGCCCTGTACCTGCTCAATAGGGTCGTACTCCTCGCCTTGCTCAATAGGGTCGTGCTCCTCGCCTTGCACCTGCACAATGGGGTCGTGCTCCTCGCCCTGCAACTGCTCAATGGGGTCGTGCTCCTCGCCCTGCACAATGGGGTCGTGCTCCTCGCCCTGCACAATGGGGTCGTGCTCCTCGCCCTGCACAATGGGGTCGTACACCTCCCCGGGGGGGTGCCCTGCTCAATGGGGTCGTGCTCCTCGCCCCTGCCTGCTCCTCACCCTGCACAATGGGGGGTCGTGCTCCTGCCCTGCACAATGGGGTCGTGCCCCTGCCTGGGGTCGTGCCCTGCCCTGCACAATGGGGTCGTGCTCCTCGCCTTGCACCTGCTCAATGGGGTCGTGCTCCTCGCCCTGCTCAATGGGGGGCTCCTGCCCTTGCACCTGCCCTCGCCCCCTGCACCTGCTCAATGGGGTCGTGCTCCTCCCCTGCACCTGCTCAATGGGGTCTGCAATGGGGCTCCGCCCCCTGCACACAAGGCTCCTCGCCTGCACCTGCACAATGGGGTCTCCTCGCCCTGCACAATGGGGTCGTGCTCCTCGCCCTGCACAATGGGGTCGTGCTCCTCGCCCTGCCCCAGCACAATGGGGTCGTGCTCCTCACCCTGCACAATGGGGTCGTGCTCCTCGCCCTGCACAATGGGGTCGTGCTCCTCGCCCTGCACAATGGGGGTGTCCGTGCCCCTTGCACCTGCTCAATGGGGTCGTGCTCCCGCCCTGCTCAATGGGGTCGTGCTCCTCCCCGCCCCTGCACCTGCTCAATGGGGTCGTGCTCCTCCCCCTGCACCTGCTCAATGGGGTCGTGCTCCTCGCCCTGTACCTGCTCAAGGGGGTCGTGCTCCTCGCCCTGTACCTGCTCAACGGGGTCGTACTCCTCGCCCTGTATTTGCTCAGTAGGATCCTTTCCCTTGTTGCGTAGCTCGCTATACGTCTCTGTTTCGCCGTACTCGGCAGAGATCTGCGAAGCAAAAATACCTGCAACTAAAAAGCAGGAAAAAAGGAGGAAAAACTGCATCGCCGATGGAACGGAGCGGCGCAATGACCGGGACGCTCCACGGCGCCCAGCAAACAACTCCATTATACCCATAGCAAGAACCGAAGAGATACCTTAGTTCTTCCAGACCACACTTTTATAGCGCTGCCCATTAACAATAATCACCTGTGACCAATGCCAGCTAATTACCCCTGTAGTCAAATGTGACGATCACCTCTAACACCTTCAATGGACTCCAGTTAAACCAGATGATTCTTCTTGATAACCTCCCATTCAATCGACTGATTCTAGTCAGATCGGGTGTCAAATGTCAGTCTGTCTCTCGTGCGCTGGCAGTTGCTTTTGTTTTTTCTTTATTTTGATTTGCAAATCTAACCCGTAATCTTTGCAGAAACGCATTTATTTGAGGCGTATTGCGTTGCTAGAACTACAGTACATAGTAGTAATGCTTGGGATACCACTGCACCTGTATGATTCAAACCACGAGCCAATTTTCTAGCCGCTTTGGTGGTAATCCTACGCTATATGTTTATAACATGTAGTTCAAAAATAATAATTAAACGGGAGAGCTATTTCTTATTTAATGTGACGTCACTTCCATATGTTATATAATAAATATTCTATATGCTATAGAACCAATGTTACCCTCCCTCCCATTCAATCACTTCCAATTATTGGTCCCGACATTTTTCTCCAAAATTTAAAAAATGTCCCGATTTCCAAGGGCGCCAGATTAGCACTCGTTACTTTAATTACAGAAACACTTGGCAATCATATTCAAAAATATGGTTCAGGAATAATATTTTGAATCTAGGTTCCTGTAGGCCTACTAAATAAAAAATATGCAAAATGATCTAAATTAATGGTAAAAAAAGCAATACATCTGGCTATAACATCTAGTTGAACCTGGGTACGAACTGGAAATTGAAGGCGGCGTGCTTGTGCCGCAGTCAGAGGTTGTTTTTCTTAGTTTAATGTTAAAGCACTATATTCAAATAAGCAGCATGCTTAAAAAAAAATAGGTCAGAATCGCAAAAATAAATAAATAAAGTTATGAGCACTTCTACCTAGAACAGCCAAAAGTAGTCATTTTGATGGCTTGCTACAACACATGCTTTTATTGTTAGTTTAACCTACAATACGCTATGTTTTTTTTTTAAATGTATACAAGCCTGTTTGTTATCTGTACCTCCGAGTTTACAGCAGTATGTATTTGAATAGAATAGAATATTGCTCTTGACTTCTAGATATGTGTTATCCAAATATCTAGTGTAATCCTATCAATTCCTTGGAGAACTGCCGTCTGGCTGTCTAAGTGGGCATATATTGTCTGCTGTATTATAATATTACTGTTACAAGAATTGTTCGATAAATCCTTGATATTTTTGCGTTTTGATTTGAGAGCAACTACAAATATATTTGCCTTGGCATCAGAAATTTGGAACGACTTCATTGAAAACAAAATGCCTGTTTCAAGCTAAACATAAAACATTACATGGACAAGCAGCTGTTTCCGACAAAAGCACGGCGTCGCTGGACAAACAAACCTGTCAAATATGGGATCAGGTTTTGGCTGGCAGCGGACCTGCCCCTACCTGTGCAGAGATAAAACTCGCCCCCCGCTGGTCAGAGACTGGGTGACAGTGTGTTAGGCTGATGTAACCGTGCTTAGGAAAAGAGATGAATGTTACCAATATACATATCTATCATTTCACTGTAATTAGCGAAACAGTTGAAGAAAAAAAAATACAGCCTGGTTGCAACAGTAAACAAAGAAGAAGAGCGTTTCCACCTTCTGCGCAAAACTAGTACTCACTGAAAGCAATCACCAGTGTCCAGGTGCTGTATTTTACAATGTGCTGGACGTGGCAGACATCAATTCCTTCGTTTTGTACAATGAATGCACCGGGGAAAATATCAGTAGGATAGATCTCTTATGATGCTAGCCACGGTGCTTTGGCAGAAACATCTGGCTCAGAAAACTGCAAAGCGGCAGGGAAACGCAGCTCAACCTGGATACAGTGCGCAGCCACCAAGTGACACACGCAACAGACAACAATGCCAGGTAACTAAATGCAATACAAATAAAACTTCTGATAGCTGTGCCCAGTGTGAAAGAGCAGTATGTGGTAAATGCACACAAGTTGATAAGCGTTACATCTGTGTGGATTGTACTAATATGGGGGCTACTTTGAAGCATGTTTCCCTGAATGCGCATTCCCGTTACACTGTGGGAACGGAGTTATTTTCTTTTTTATGTTATTTTTTATAAAGAATTATTTCGATTTTACAATTGTGTATGTAGGCCTACATATAACCAGTTCGCAGCTGGTTACACAATATTTTCTTTTGAAATGTTTATTTTATTATAGTTTTTCAGTTTTTGGAAGTATGTGAAAAAAAGCCCTTTATGTTATTTTTGTAAATAATGACTTCGTTTTCACAATTTCGTATGTACA
Source organism: Huso huso (assembly GCA_036884735.1). Classification (NCBI taxonomy): domain Eukaryota; kingdom Metazoa; phylum Chordata; class Actinopteri; order Acipenseriformes; family Acipenseridae; genus Huso; species Huso huso. The sequence goes on from JAHFZB010000604.1 coordinate 22,737, forward strand.
TATAGCAGTTTACACCTGTTTACACAATATCTTCTTTTGAAATGTTCATTTTATTATAGTTTTTCATTTTTTACGTCATGCATTATATGCGCTAATTTCGAAAATAAAGCCTTTTATATGATTATATATATATATATAAATTAGCGCATATAATGCAATATATATATATATGTGCTAGCTGTAGTTCATCAACACCTGTTTTGATATGTTCTTGGGAGAACTGGATGTGTAAGCATACCAGTTACATGTGGACAATTATTAAGGATTACAGGTTTATTATGATTTAGGTGAATGCTTTGTGCCACGGTACAGTCATTACAATGTTTGTTATTATGCCTGATTTTTTGCAGCACTGCATTGTGGTAACATCGTATTATTAATTTCCTTCTAATATCGTGTCCTCCTTCCTTTAAATAATTCTTTATAACAGATCCTTAAACTAACATTAAAAGCCTTAGAAAAGGGAGATTTAGAAAAACTATATAGAAAAAAATGAACGCTGTTATTGTAGGTCAGTAGCAAATGGAATGTGTTCTCATAAAAGATTGATGGCACAGACCGTGCTGCTCTTGTTTTGACTGAAAGCCCCCAACTCAACCCTGCTGTGAAACACAAAAAGACAAAACTATAATAGCAATTTTGAAAAGGATTTATTTTGTTGTAAATTTAGTTTACATTTTATTTGGAGTTTCTCTTGAAAAATAAAAAAACTGTAAGTAAACTATATTTCTGTGAATTTTTTTTATATATATACGTGTGTGTGTGTGTGTGTGTGTGTGTGTGTGTGTGTGTGTGTGTGTGTGTGTGTGTATGTGTGTGTATGATCCACGGATAAGAACATAAGAACATAAGAACATAAGAAAGTTTACAAACGAGAGGAGGCCATTCGGCCCATCTTGCTCGTTTGGTTGTTAGTAGCTTATTGATCCCAGAATCTCATCAAGCAACTTCTTCCAGGGTGTCAGCTTCAACAACATTACTGGGGAGTTGGTTCCAGACCCTCACAATTCTCTGTGTAAAAAGTGCCTCCTGTTTTCTGTTCTGAATGCCTCTTTATCTAATCTCGATCTGTGACCCCTGGTCCGTGTTTCTTTTTTCAGGTCGAAAAAGTCCCCTGGGTCGACATTGTCAATACCTTTTAGGATTTTGATTGCTTGAATCAGATCACTGCGTAGTCTTCTTTGTTCAAGACTGAATAGATTCAATTCTTTTAGCCTGTCTGCATACGACATGCCTTTTAAACCCGGGATAATTCTGGTTGCTCTTCTTTGCACTCTTTCTAGAGCAGCAATATCATTTTTGTAACGAGGTGACCAGAACTGAACACAGTATTCTAGGTGAGGTCTTACTAATGCATTGTAAAGTTTTAACATTACTTCCCTTGATTTAAATTCATCACTTCTCACAATATATCCAAGCATCTTGTTGGCCTTTTTTTTTTATAGCTTCCCCACATTGTCTAGATGAAGACATTTCTGAGTCAACATAAACTCCTAGGTCTTTTTCATTTTCATGTGGTGTCATTGCGTGTGACTAAGAATCAATGAATAAAATACAGTAACTAGTCATTTTAAGTTCTTACAAGTAAATGCCTCAGGAGAACTAATTGTCACAGACGGTTCTGGCACCTCCCTTTTGTGTTATAAATCATTAGATCCTTTTGCATGGAAGGCCTCGGTTGCAAGGGTGTGCGGTTCTTTGATGGACCCTATGGAAGGCTGTGGGTATTCACTGACACAGGAGACATAAGTTGTAATTGAAACACCGCACAGGTGCTCGGTTTTATTTTTTTTTAATCGTGTGATTTGTATTGATTTCTTTTAGCCCGCAGAGGGCGCTGTTGTCCGTGGTCTGGCTAACAACTATGGTATCCAGAACCTACGGGAATACCACGGCAGGGTACTCAGTACAGTTCAGGTGCACTCGCAGGTGCTCAAAATAATGAAAAACGAAAAGGCAAAAAGAAACAGGGAAAATAAAACACAGTAATGAAAACTACAAAATAAATGTGCTGCACTTGGCAGCGTGATTTTCCCCAGTCGCCGCTACCCTACGACCGGGTCTCCGTCCTACTCTATGCTGTTTCCTCAGCTAACTCTAAAACAATATTATTATTATTTGTTTATTTAGCAGACGCCTTTATCCAAGGCGACTTACAGAGACTAGGGTGTGTGAACAATGCATCAGCTGCAGAGTCACTTACAGTTACATCTCACCCGAAAAAGACGGAGCACAAGGAGGTTAAGTGACTTGCTCAGGGTAACACAATGATTTAGTGGCTGAGGTGGGATTTGAACCAGGGACCTCCTGGTTACAAGCCCTTTTCTTTAACCACTGGACCACACAGCCTCATCGGGGTCTGCCCAAGGATTCCCCACTTTCTCTCTATTTCTTTAGTTTCTTTCAGGTCTTTTCTCCTGTCCATCTGTGGTCTTGCCGAGCAGCGAGACCGCTTGCTCGTTTTTCAGGTCTAAAGGGGCAGATCTGAGGAAACAGCACAGTATTAATTTATAGGATCAACAATCCCACTAAAACCCGCCTCCCAGCCACTCAGAGAGGGGAAAGCGCGCACACCCTCTTCCCCACCTCTCTGTGTCACTGCCATGACTGACAGGCAGATCCCACGGATTTGCCAACCTTGAATGATATCCAACGGTGTCTGAAACCTGCTTGTGCAGGCAAATTTTTAGAAACCAAGAGAGAGGTGTCAAGCTTGGTCCAAGCACGGTACCAGTTAATACAAGGATATTATATTTAACATCTTTTATTATATCTTGAATTTAAATGAAAATAACTGGACTTGCCACTGTATGCGTATTCAGAGGCAGTCTTTGTCAAATACTTTGTTAGCACACATTTGTATATGAAGTTAAACTGACCCATTGACAACACACTGAAAAGGTAACATAATACGCAGCTAAGAGGGACATTTATATTTTTTTGACCCAGGTTAAAATCATTAAATAGAGCTGGTGTTACATATTAAAAACACCTCTCACATACACACATATGCTTGCATTGAATTTGGTAAGGACCCTGTGAACTCCAGTTCACCTCATTTTTAGGGAAAGGAGGGTGGAAGATAGTGAAGCATGAGCTCACATTCACTTAAATTGTAAAAAGAGAGTTGACCGGATCCTTCTAGAAAATATCATTAACTCAAAGATAGGAACTGTCAAGGCAGATTGGGGATCAGATTTAACTGGGACTCCTGATGTATTCAATGGAGGGAAAAATCCTATAAAAACCAAGGTAAAACCGCAATAAAGTATCACGCGACTTGCTAACTACAAGTTGTGTGGTCCATGCTCTGAAGATCTCTGAAAAAAACTGATTGCTGTTTGGTCGTATTCACAAGTCTCTGCCTTTTGAAGACTGTTCTTATTTTTCAATATAGCGCATATATGTGAATTTGGTATCTCTTTTATATTGATGCATTGCTATAAAAGGTATAGAAATTATGTTTTAGTCCAAAGAGAGTGAGATATCATCCAGAACTCTGCTGCCCGCCTGGTGTTCTCTCTGCCTCGCTTCGCCCACGCTACTCCACTACTCCGCTCGCTCCACTGGCTCCCGATCACCGCTCGCATCCAGTTCAAGACTCTTGTACTAGCCTACAGATGCCTTGACCAGACTGCACCCAGCTACCTCCAGACCCTCATCTCTCCCTACACCCCCACTCGACCTCTCCGCTCCGCCTGCACTAGAAGACTGGCTCTACCTCCGCTACGCTCCCCTGCCTCCCGAGCCCGCTCCTTCTCCACCCTTGCTCCACAGTGGTGGAACGACCTTCCTACAGATGTCAGGACTGCCCAGTCCCTGACCACATTCCGGCGCCTCCTTAAGACTCACCTCTTCAAACAGCACCTGTAGAACTCCTCTGTTGTATCCTGGGACACTATCACCCTTCATTTAAATATGCTTTAGTTTGCTCTTATCTGCCCCCTATTTTACTACATTTAATCCTATGCTTCAGAATACTGTAATCTGCCAAGTGTTTAACCTGTAGTATTTTGTACTTAATCATATCCTGATGTAACTATCACTATTATCTGCTGTATTATTGAATTGTGGTTTGTCACACTTGAAAAAATTATTGTATTTCTTGCTCTTATTGTATGACTTGTATTGTAACACTTGAATGTATTTGTATTTGCTTGCGATTGTAAGTCGCCCTGGATAAGGGCGTCTGCTAAGAAATAAATAATAATAATAAATATATATATTTAATATTCTAGAATTTAGCAGTGGATGTTTTTAGCTTTATGTATGCATAGCCTAAGCATATAATTAACCCTATCTGTATTACTATATTGAAGTATTAATGCTGTTAAACCTATAAAGGCACCAGATCGCCTGGAATGCTTATTACTTGAGATTTACGGTGGTCTGCGCAACCATCCAATTAACAGAAGCATTGAATAAACCGAAGAGAGCACTACCACTGCTGTGATTCGTTGAAACGTCAAATTAGAGAAGTGTGTGAGTTTCTTGAATATTAAAAAGTTGTCTGGACATATAGCCCACCCAGAGCCGTGGATAATTGAAGTCGTGGTAGAACGGGGCGCAGAGAAATGAGGTTCTGCTGTACAAGTATTCTGGTTATTTATTAAACTTTTGGAAATAATTACTGCTTAACACCCTATTGCTGATCTATCTATAAAAAAAGTATAGTTAACATATACTTGAATTAATATGGATTGATTGTTCTGTGTCATGACATTACCCATTGCTTTGGATGGCAGAAAGACTCATGTTGCAGAGCAGTTGGATCCATTCCTGGTTTTACTGGGAGTGTGATAAGACACCTGATCTTGTTACCTGTACACAATGTGGCTAATCAAGCTAGTAGTTTTATTTCCATCCCTGAGCTTTTAGAGGCACATCAAATATATATTCAACTTTTGTTCAGTGTCCAAAGTTATAGGTTGTAGTTATTTGGCACTATGTGGTGGTTCAAGTACAGCAAATGCTAGTGCATGGTGAGCTTTTTCCCCTGCTCTCAGGCTGTGTAATCCCACCAGACCAAGGTGGGTATGGAGGCTGTCACACTTCCTTTCTAATGAAACTGAAGGCAAAAGTTGGTCCTAGATTTGTGGTTTCCTCAGTACATACCAGCATTCAATCAGTTTATAGTCATTTAGCAGACACTTCTCCAAAGCGAAGTGGAGATGAACTATGCAATAGCAGAGTCACTTACAACAGGAGCTCCGTTTCAAGTCTCATCCTTAAACCAAAACAAAAGCCACCATTCTAAAAAGATAGAGGGGAGGCCATTCAGCCCATCTAAAATCTGAGGTGGTTCAGAGGAGCCAACTGATCTCAACTTATTTAAATCCAGCCCATTTGTTTACTGGGTACATTTAAAACCAATTCAGATGAGGGACAAAATAACTGAAAGTACAAAACGGTATAAAAATGTCAACACCTTTATTTAGCAGTCATGATAATCCAATAACTACACAGAACTGCATCTTCAGTTACCACCTGGAGAAAGAAACACGGATGATCAGTATTAGAATTGCATGCAGAACAAGGGCAATGTGGATTTTAAAAGTTCCACAATAAAAAGAAATAAAAAACACACACCACAACTACCGAGTGCTTAATCTCCAAAAACTACACAATAAAAAACGTGCCACATCCTCAATAAGACAATTGAAATATTACTTTGCTTCTTCCCATACTACTCATGGTAGACACTCCGTACGCCAGTTAAAAGCCACATAATGTGCAAGAATTAAAAAAGCATACCGGCTTCCTCTGCAGACAGAGCCCTCCACTCATCCGCCTCTTCGAAGTGACCAGGCTCCCCAGCCCCCTCATAGTTCTCAGTGTCACTGTGCTCTGGCACCTTGGAGGCATCAAAGGTATCTTCCAAATGCTGGTTAGGATCATCAGAATTGTCATTGCCTTCTGCCTCAACATCCAAAAGCCTGTTATAGTCATTCTCGTCAAAGGCATCGTCCTCTGGAGACAGTGCCTCCCGATCCTCTTTGGACACGCCTTAGTAAGACAGCAAGTCCTCCTCCAGTTCAAGAATGGCCGCGCCAGTCTTCCTCTCCCCGTCGTCACCTCCCTGCTTTTCAAGGACCAGCAGGGCATCGCTGCTTATGGTGCTTTTAGTAACTGAGGGGATACATTTAAAAATAAATACATTTTAGCGTACAAGCCAAGGTCTTACCACTGCTACAAGAGTCACTCAAGCAGAAGTTACTGGATCTGCAATTTTTACACCCTTCCCCTTGCTTTCTGGGGGTCGTATACATACCGATGGGCAAAGTCACATCTTCATTTATGCACACAGAGTCACAGCAGGAACAGACACTGTGGTTACCTTCAAGTTCCACCCACCTGAACAGAGACATTAGTAGTTATTCACATGGAACTGCCTCAAGTTACATGCTCCTAGAAAGAGGATGGTGCCTCATTGGAATGCCACCCTCCCAGAACTATGGAAACCAAATCTTTAGTTCTAGAAAATTAACACATCATTAATTGTTGCCTTCATCTTGCACTACCCAAGACATGCAATGGAGCGATACCTTTAACCCTTAAATGTAACCTACCTGTTCACGTTCTTATCATAGTGGCAAGATTTGGTACTCTGCGTTACCATGCTGTTGCTCGTTACCACCATTGTGCAGTGCATGTAGTACTTGTTTACCTTGGGAATAGAATGGAGAATTATTTCCTTAGCAATATTAGACAGACTATACACCAGATTACTGGAGAGCAACTTGGTCAACTTCTGCAGCTAACCATTTGTGTTCATGCATGCAAGCAGAAGTGCGTCAGACATCTTAACTACATTGAATGAGCGTCAGGCCACACTACCTAAACACGGCACGATCATATCCATTAACTTTGGGCTGCCATTCACTTCATGCAAAAGTCACACTTCCAACACATGCTGGCAATATAGTTTTACACGGTGTGAACACGGCATTGGTGTCAGAGTAGCAGAAGAAACTCCAATTGCATTGGAAGAGATCTGGGTGCCAAAGCCCAGTATAGGGATGAGCAGGTACAAAGGGAAACCTACCAGAGGGGACAGCGTGTTGAACTGGAAAGCATCAACAATTAAATTGATTGTATTGTTGGTTCTGGGAGGCACAAAATGGGAGCTACAGGTTTCATACTTGCTGTCCACCATGCACCTGGAAAGGGAGGAAGTGCAATGAAAAGAGCATGTGGGTTTCAAGCACAGAACAGGATTGCAAAAAGTAATTTGTAAGCCCTGGCATATTTAAGATGCAATGTCATTGCTGTGGTGTGTTGAGGTAATGCAACTCCAGTGTCAATAAAGTCACTCCCAAGTCATTACCTTGCAACATGCGACACCAAAGCCATATACTACAACTTCCATAAAGTTGAACATTTGCCTTCATCTAAAATTGTAGTTCATGCAAAGTGAACTGTGAGCGCAGGGGGTTGGAGCATCCCTGTGAAGCATTATTATGCAGTGGGAACAGCTGACCTCCATAGAAAGCCAGGAGAGCAGCATCCAGGTTTTCATATAATAACCAATAGTCTTACCCATAATTCTCAATCACTGTGTATCTGGGCGTTGAATTTGAAGCTGGAGACGCTGTTGCATAACAGCTGTGGATGAAAAGCTTTGTCCCAGGAATAGTAAGATTTGTAGTAGCTTGAAAGTGTATGGGTTGTCCAAGGTAGAATGTATTCATCATGCGCTCAGGAACCCAGTCACCTAAGGGTAAAAAAAAAAAAAAAAAAAGGGGGGGAGGAGATGGACAGTTGAAGCATGCAGTTGGGGATTAGCATTAAAACAGGACACTATTTTGACATGTGGACTCCCAGGAGAACCACAGTACAGTGTAGCACCCCCACTTCAACAGTACTTGTCCTCATCTGTATACACCCTATTTAAAATCAGACAATAGGGAACCCTTAATGATATACAGATCACAAGACATGCTGTAGTTACTATACTACGCTTTATATAGTTATATAACCATTGAAGAGTTCCGCTTACCATTAATTATTTTTAGGGCAAAGCCGTATGGGGTCTTGAGACTCTTGAACCGAGTTGGATTCCTCCAAAGCGGACGAATACCGTGCCTGTAGACATGGTGATACCTACAAACAGGAAGAATCAAGCGGACGAGTTTTTCAATGCAATATGACGCTTGGACATTAGCTTTGTTAAACCGCTTTTAAAACCGGGGTGATTGAAAAGAATAAACAAGTCCGCTTTTGCCATGCCGTATACTTAGAAAGAGGTTCCTTACCTATAGTAACGACACTGAAGGGGTACAGTGAATGGCATAGATCTCCGAATTGTACTGTTTTGCACAGATGGGACATATTTAAGGACGTTCTTGTACACCAACTGTCCAGCTTCCACCTTGAAGGTGGTGTAGAAAGAGAATATGAAGTTAAATTGGAGTTAGAACATCAGAAAGCAGGTTTACAATTACACAAATAAATAAAAGCACACACTACACACATAGGAATCGTAACATTACACATTGTGCCTGAAACTATATTGATAAAAAAAAAAAAAAGCGCCACCCCACACACCCTGATGCATCATCCATTGCTTGTAACAGTCAAGTGAAGCTAGAAATATGTAAAGTCAGAACTCTCTACAGCATGGGATACTCACAGACGCCTGGCTTCCACATTCTTTGAGGCCGTATGTAAAGAGAAGATACCCACCAGAGACTCCATTGCTTCTGCAGCTGGTCCCCAGAGTCAACTGGCCTGCTTTACACTTGAATCCGTACAGGTCAGTCCTTACCCTCACGTACATTTTGTTTCCGCTGCACAACACGCGGACCGCTGCAGCAAGACTAACGGGTAGCGGCCAGGGCATAGGAACAGGCTTGGGATTCATGACCCTTTGGAGCTCAGGCGGCACGGGTGCGTTGACAGGGATCACCCGAGGGCTAAGCAGCTTGAAAGGAAAGGGAGTGACAGGCACTGGGATGCCATAAGGCGGAATAAACTTTACAGGGTAAGGCCTTGGTTGTATTGGAGGTTGAACCGGAACATTTTCCTCACTGTGTATCTCCTTCTCAACCTGCTCAATAGGGTCGTGCTCCTCGCCCTGCACCATGGGGTCATGCTCCTCGCCCTGCACAATGGGGTCGTGCTCTTCGCCCTGCACAATGGGGTCGTGCTCCTCGCCCTGCTCAATGGGGTCGTGCTCCTCGCCCTGCTCAATGGGGTCGTGCTCCTCGCCCTGCTCAATGGGGTCGTGCCCCGCCCTGCTCAATGGGGGGGGTCGCCCTGCTCCTGGGGTCGTGCCCTGTACCTGCTCAATGGGGTCGTGCTCCTCACCCTGTACCTGCTCAATGGGGTCGTGCTCCTCGCCCTGTACCTGCTCAATGGGGTCGTACTCCTCACCCTGCTCAATAGGGTCGTGCTCCTCGCCTTGCACCTGCTCAATAGGGTCGTACTCCTCACCCTGCACCTGCTCAATGGGGTCGTGCTCCTCGCCCTGTACCTGCTCAATGGGGTCGTACTCCTCGCCCTGCACCTGCTCAATAGGGTCATTTTCCTCGCCCTGTACTTGCTCAGTAGGATACTTTCCCTTGCTGCGTAGCTCGCTATACGTCTCTATTTCGCCGTGCCCAGCAGAGATCTGCGAAGGAAAAATACCTGCAACAACAAAACAGGAAAAAAGGAGGAAAAACTGCATCGCCGATGGAACGGAACGGCGCAATGACCGGGACGCTCCACGGCACCCAGCAAACAACTCCATTATACCCATAGCAAGAACCGAAGAGATACTTTAGTTCTTCCAGACCACACTTTTATAGCGCTGCCCATTAACAATAATCACCTGTGACCAATGCCAGCTAATTACCCCTGTAGTCAAACGTGACGATCACCTCTAACACCTTCAATGGACTCCCGTTAAACCAGATGATTCTTCTTGATAACCTCCCATTCAATCGACTGATTGTAGTCAGATCGGGTGTCAAATGTCAGTCTGTCTCTCGTGTGCTGGCAGTTGCTTTTGTTTTTTCTTTATTTTGATTTGCAAATCTAACCCGTAATCTTTGCAGAAACGCATTTATTTGAGGCGTATTGCGTTGCTAGAACTACAGTACATAGTAGTAATGCTTGGGATACCACTGCACCTGTATGATTCAAACCACGAGCCAATTTTCTAGCCGCTTTGGTGGTAATCCTACACTATATGTTTATAACATGTAGTTCAAAAATAATAATTAAACGGGAGAGCTATTTCTTATTTAATGTGACGTCATTTCCATATGTTATATAATAAATATTCTATATGCTATAGAACCAATGTTACCCTCCCTCCCATTCAATCACTTCCAATTATTGGTCCCGACATTTTTCTCCCAAATTTAAAAAATGTCCCGATTTCGAAGGGCGCCAGATTAGCACTCGTTACTTTAATTACAGAAACACTCGGCAATCATATTCAAAAATATGGTTCCAGAATAATATTTTGAATCTAGGTTCCTGTAGGCCTACTAAATAAAAAATATGCAAAATGATCTAAATTAAGGGTAAAAAAGCAATACATCTGGCTATAACATCTAGTTGAACCTGGGCACGAACTGGAAATTGAAGGCGGCGTGCTTGTGCTGCAGTCAGAGGTTGTTTTTCTTAGTTTAATGCTAAAGCACTATATTCAAATAAGCAGCATGCTTAAAAAAAAATAGGTCAGAATCGCAAAAATAAATAAATAAGCAGCATGCTTAAAAAAATAGGACAGAATCGCAAAAATAAATAAATAAAGTTATGAGCACTTCTACCTAGAACAGCAAATAGTCATTTTATTGTTTGTTTACAACACATGCTTTTACTGTTAGTATACGCTATGTTTTTTTAAAAATGTATACAAGCCTGTTTGTTATCTGTACCTCCGAGTTTACAGCAGTATGTATTTGAATAGAATAGAATATTGCTCTTGACTTCTAGATATGTGTTATCCAAATATCTAGTGTAATCCTATCAATTCCTTGGAGAACTGCCGTCTGGCTGTCTAAGTGAGCATATATTGTCTGCTGTATTATAATATTACTGTTACAACAATTGTTCGATAAATCCTTGATATTTTTGCGTTTTGATTTGAGAGCAACTACAAATATATTTGCCTTGGCATCAGAAATTTGGAACGACTTCATTGAAAACAAAAATGCCTGTTTCAAGCTAAACATAAAACATTACATGGACAAGCAGCTGTTTCCGACAAAAGCACGGCGTCGCTGGACAAACAAACCTGTCAAATATGGGATCAGGTTTTGGCTGGCAGCGGACCTGCCCCTACCTGTGCAGAGATAAAACTCGCCCCCCGCTGGTCAGAGACTGGGTGACAGTGTGTTAGGCTGACGTAACCGTGCTTAGGAAAAGAGATGAATGTTACCAATATACATATCTATTATTTCACTGTAATTAGCGAAACAGTTGAAGAAAAAAATACAGCCTGGTTGCAACAGTAAACAAAGAAGAAGAGCGTTTCCACCTTCTGCGCAAAACTAGTACTCACTGAAAGCAATCACCAGTGTCCAGGTGCTGTATTTTACAATGTGCTGGACGTGGCAGACATCAATTCCTTCGTTTTGTACAATGAATGCACCGGGGGAAATATCAGTAGGATAGATCTCTTATGATGCTAGCCACGGAGCTTTGGCAGAAACATTTGGCTCAGAAAACTGCAAAGCGGCAGGGAAACGCAGCTCAACCTGGATACAGTGCGTAGCCACCAAGTGACACACGCAACAGACAACAATGCCAGGTAACTAAATGCAATACAAATAAAACTTCTGATAGCTGTGCCCAGTGTGAAAGAGCAGTATGTGGTAAATGCACACAAGTTGATAAGCGTTACATCTGTGTGGATTGTACTAATATGGGGGCTACTTTGAAGTATGTTTCCCTGAATGCGCATTCCCGTTACACTGTGGGAACGGAGTTATTTTCTTTTTTATGTTATTTTTTATAAAGAATTATTTCGATTTTACAATTGTGTATGTAGGCCTACATATAACCAGTTTGCAGCTGGTTACACAATATCTTCTTTTGAAATGTTCATTTTATTATAGTTTTTCATTTTTTGGAAGTCGTGCTATGCAGTAGGGCAATGGTCGGCAACTGTAAAATGCAGCTGTATTTCATTTTTCAAATACATATTTTTCTTTTATCACTTACAATTCATATATATATATATATATATATATATATATATATATATATATATATATATATATATATATATAATGTTCTAATCTGTATATTTAGTTATCCAGACCACATAATGTACCGTACTGTGGTAAGTACTTTGTGCTGTAAGTACAGATTTCTAAGGGATGACAGCCAAACTGGATATGTGAGTGTAAATTTGGTAGTTATATTCATATAAGAATTAGCCAAATAAACATTAATTTGTCAAAATTATGCAGCGTTAAATATATTTTTACTAGTTGATATGTATTTTTTATAGCCATATAATGGACATAGGTTTAACTGTCTATCATTGTTTCAGGCTACTCTACTTGAAATACTGAGAAATAAATTCAAAAAAGAGAGAAAGCCACTTAGTTCAGTGGAGACTGTAGAAGACATGAAAAAAAGTTTGGTGCTGTGGGTCGAGGAAGGAAGCGTGCTTTAATTGCACCAGAGCAACAGCAACCGCTCATGAAAAAGAGAAGAGAATCTGTAAGCCTAACTCTTGGATCTGCATTGACAGAAATAGATTGAAACAGTACATTTCAAATTATTTATTTTTAATTTACATATAATTATACTTTATATATGTGCATACATGTGATTGTGTAGTTTATTAGCTAATTGGCTTTCATGGACAGTACTTGATCTTTAGCATTTTCTCAGAGTAAAGAAAAGCACAGAGAATACATGCAGGACAATACATTTTATAAAAACATTGCTAAGAGTGAAATTGTTTTAGTTTATTGTATTTTGGTGTGCTTAACATCACTAGGACAGACTGCTCATTTAAAGCAAAGGTGTGCAACCAAATGTGTACAGCGGGCCGCACATTACTAAAGAATAATCCGAGTTTAACCCTTAGCTGCAATATACATAGGCATATAAATGTATATAGGCAATTTCCCTTTTATTTCGTACTGCACGATTCACATCACAAACAAAAATATACAAAACATTAATATTGTACTGTTATCATATACACACTCATTGCATAATAATACGAAACGGTTTTTGTTTTGCAGACGAGTTGTTCAGTTGTAGCAGCCAGCAATGTAACAAAAGGCACAAGGCAGTGACGTCAGCTCCCTAGCAACAATCTTCTACAAAGAAACAGACTCTCATTCATATCTAAGATACGACTCCTCACATCCCAAAGCTTGTCGCAACTCCATTCCATACTCCCAATTACTAAGACTGAGACTCGTTTGCAGTGATGATAGTGGTTTTTTGAATAAAACAAAAGACATGTGTGCATTTTTCAGAAACTGTGGTTTTCCAGACACTGTACTTAGAGAAGCTCAGTTAAGAGTATCGACAATAAACAGAA
>JAHFZB010000605.1:0-36217 GCA_036884735.1 Huso huso
ACAAGACACAGTACAAAGTTCCTTAATTCTAGCAATTACGATACATACTCCTATCAAGAACACACACCCTTCATGTACAGTAATACAAAGCTCACGTCTTAACCACGATCATTCTTCACAAGCACACATTTATTAATCAACTGCAGCTTCAATATATTCCACTTTTCGTTTTTTTTCTTCAGTAAACAAACCTCTGAATCCCGCAACTTGAGAGAGCACTTATAAATGAATAACACTTTCTTTGGTTCTTACCTCATTCACTTACAGAAACGACTTTCATTGTCGTAATACTAGAAGTTTGGTGTTGTCGTAATACTAGAAACTTCGTATGAACTTTGTGCTCTCAATGTTTCACAACGACAGTTTAAACTTGTTCCCGTGCTATGGTGACAGTTTAGGTCAATGGACTTGTTTTATCTCCTCTTGACGATGGTTTTGTATATGCATTTCCTTTGGTGGGTTATTTAGGGTCTTCCTTATTACAAACCTGTTTCTTCGTTCCTTGCTGATAGTGTTTTGGGAATTTTAGCAATGTCACGTCTTCCGTGCTTGCGCAATCCCAGACACCACTGACCTTTTGTGGCAAACAATTACAACAGTGAGCAGTTACCTTGGGATTACACACCAGGTTCAGACGCATTGATTGGACTAATGTATCCGCAGGCGACCTAAGACTCAACGTTTCAACGGTGTCAGTAGTGCTCAAAGAAAAGAATGCATACAGAAAAATATTGTATACTGGCTATGGGCTTTGTTTTATTTCAGAGCCGAATTCAAGCATTTAGCTAACAAGCATGCAAATATATATATATATATATATATATATATGACCAGATGCACCTCCCGTTGAAGCAACCGGAGGTGGATGGAAAGACTCATATCGTAGCTACCGGCATGTAATTATATATATATATATATATATATATATATATATATATATATATATATATATATATATATATATATGTATATATATATATATATATATATATATATATATATATATATATATTATTGTTATTTTTTTTTTTTTTTTTTTTTTTTTTTTTGGATGTTAGGAGTTAGATGGTATTTTTTCGCCATAGTTTTGAATGTTATTTCCTAATCTCCTTTAACATGTCTGAAGGGGACACTGTATTATTTAAAACGTGAATTAACGCCTTAAAACGTGTTAACAGTGTGCAGTTACCTTGGGATTACACACCAGGTTCAGACGCATTGATTGGACTAATGTATCCGCGAGGGCGACATCTAAGACTCACCGCTTCAACGGTGTCAGTAGTGCTCAACAGAAAAGAATGCATACAGAAAATATTGTATACTGCCATGGGCTTTGGTTTTACCTAGAGCCGAATAAAAGCATTTAGCTATCAAGTATGCAAATATATATATATATATATATATATATATATATATATATATATATATATGCATGCACCTCCGGAATGAAGCAACGGAGGTGGATGGAAAGACTCATATCGTAGCTACCGGGGCATGCAAGACTCCATATCATAGCTACCAGGGCATGCAATATATATATATATATATATATATATATATATATATATATATATATATATATATATATATATATATATATATATATATATATATATATATATATATTATTATTATTGTTATTTTTTTTTTTTTTTTTTTTTTGATGTTAGAGTTAGGATGGTATTTATCACAAGATAGTTTTCAATGTTATTTCCGAATCTCTCCTTTAACATGTCTGAAGGGACACTGTATTACTTAAAACGTGAATTAACGTTTCAAACGTGTTAACAGTGTGCAGTTACCTTGGGAACACACACGAGGTCAGACGCATTGATTGGACTAATGTATCCGCAGGGCGACCTAAGACTCACCGCTGCTCAACGGTGTCAGTAGTGCTCAACAGAAAAGAATGCATACAGAAAAATATTGTATACTGGGCTATGGGCTTTGGTTTTGCCCAGAGCCAGAATCAAGCATTTAGCTACGGGCATGCAACATATATATATATATATATATATATATATATATATATATATACACTAATGTCAAAAGTTTTAGAACACCTCCATTTTTCCAGTTTTATTGAAATTACGCTGTTTAATGTCTCAATGTACTCTGAAATTAAAGCATAGAACAAATAAACAATTGGACATAAAAAGAAATCATGGAATCGCTTTTGTTTAACAAAATTTAATCTTAAATTTTGACTCATCAAAGTAGCCACCTTTTTGCAGATATAACATTTAACACACTGTGGCATTCTTTTCTACAATGGAAATCAAATATTGTTCAGAAAGTTCTTCCCAACTGTTGCAGAAGTTCCCACAAATGTGTTGCACTTGCTGTAGGTTGCTTTTGCTTTCACCCTCTGTCCAGTTCATCCCAAACCAGCTCGATGGGTTTAAGTTCGAGACTGTGCTGGCTATTCCATGATTTGAAGCCACCGGCCTTTGTTTTTTCTTCTAAGGTAGTTCTGACATAGCCTGGAGGTATGTTTTGGGTCATTATCTGCTGTAGGATGAACCCCGACCAACTAGGCATACCAGAGGGTATTGTATGGCGCTGCAAAAATGCTGTGTTGGGGCAGTTTTGGTTCAGGGTGCCACTTCACCTGTGCAAGTCGCCGACCTGGATCCAGCAAAGAGCCCCAGACCATCACGCCTCCTCCATGTTTGACAGTTGGTGTCACACACCAGGAACCATCCTTTTCGCCCACTCGACGGTGTATAAAAACCCCGCGTGATGAACCCAAGATTTCAAATTTGATTCATCGTCCATAAGACCTTCTTCCAGTCTTCAGTGTAGTCCACTGGCGAAGCTTCATGGCCCAGGCAAGCTCTTTTTCTTATTTTGCCATCTTAGCAATGGCTTTCTACTGCCACTCGACCTGTCAAACCTGCAGCTCAAGTCTTTCTTCACAGTTGAAACTGAGATTTGTTTACTCGACCAGTGTTGTTGTGTTGAAGTTGTTGTCCTGTGAGTCTATCACGCCGCAAGCTGTTGACTCTCAGAAACTTGTCTTCTGATTCTGTTGTGGCTTTGGGTCGGCTAGACCTCTTCCTGTCAGAGTTTCTCCAGTTTCTGCGCCTTTTGATGGTGTAGGAAACCGTACTCACTGACACCTTGGCTTTTGCAATTTCAAAGGAAAGACCCACACTTTTAAGGGTTATAATGGTCTGTCTGTCTTCCTTTGTTAATTGCCTTTTTCGCCATTATGAGAGCAATATACTACTTCCTGCAGTACAATACTGTCCAAATGCTAAAGAGGGTGTAGTAACACAGTCTGTTCCAACACTGTTTTATACAGACAGAGGGTTTGTAAGTAATCAACAAAAGTTGGGACACCTGTAGGAATTGTTAGCATCAACTTTCAAGGCTTAATTTACTCCATTGCTGCAGAACAGCTGTAAGTTTTTAACCCATTACTTGTTCCCTGAAAAAGGCTTTTTTTGTATAACTCTCTGAAATGTACATTATTTTTCAGTTTTTGGTAACCTAAACTTTTTTTTTTAACCTCTGGCAGTTTACCGCTACCTTTGTACCATTTCAGGTTATTCACTGACTTGAACTGTTTAAATTTCAGTAAAAAACTGGAAAAATGGGGGTGTTCTAAAACTTTTGACTGTAGTATATATATATATATATATATATATATATATATATAGAATTGCATGCACCGGAATGAAGCAAACCGGAGGTGGATGGAAAGACTCCATCGTAGCTACCGGGCATGCAAGACTCATCATAGCTACCAGGGTATGTAATTTTATATATATATATATATATATATATATATATATATATTATATATATATTATTATTATTTTTTTTTATTTTTTTTTTTTTTTTTTTTTGATGTTAGGAGTTAGGATGGTATTTACTCACGACAGTTTTCAATGTTATTTCCGAATCTCTCCTTTAACATGTCTGAAGGGGGACACTGTATTACTTAAAACGTGAATGAACGCTCTTAAACGTTAACAGTGAGCAGTTACCTTGGGATTACACACCAGGTCAGACGCATTGATTGACTAATGTATCCGCAAGTTTACCTAAGACCCACCGCTTCAACGGGTGTCAGTAGTGCTCAACAGAAAAGAATGCATACAGAAAAAATATTGTATACTGGCTTACGGGTTTTGGTTTTGCCCAGAGTCAGAATTCAAGCATTTAGCTACCGCATGTAAAATATATATATATATATATATATATATACACACAGTATAGTATATAGCACTGTATTCATCCTATTTTTCCTTTTCAAGCTCATAAAAACGTTTGTGTTTTTGTTGCCACTTAGTTTAGGTTTATCAGAGGTACATGAATTAAAACTGTACCTAAACCTAAGTGAATTCATGCAAATCATGAAGGATTGCCATAATTTAATATAATTAAACAAAGCAACGTCTTCCTCTTAACTTAGCAATAACTGAACTATGCAATTTACAGGAATATAAACAAACAACCAATGCATAAAAATAAGTTTATTTCAGAGATAGTCTCGTTTAGAAAATCTGAACCTGGTTGCCGGTCTGAAAAGTAACTGGAATCTCTGTACTTGTTCAGATTAGCCTGGCCTAAATTAATCACATTTCAAGACATTAATTTTCAAGATCTCCAATGAGTTTTTGTTTTTTGGGAAACTACAAAAAGAATTAATTTACTGAACTGATCTGAGTGGAATGGAACTGATTGAAGAAATTCAGAGACTGACAGATGATAATTATAGTAAAAGGCTGTTTTATGAGATAAGAAACAGGTTTATCCTTTGTGCCAATTGTGCTGCACTGTGTGTTGGTTTTGTGATGTGGAAGCTGAGGGTTTAGGACCACCATACTCCTTTCATGTGTGACTTAAACTGGATTTGAAGTCACATTCAGAGATGTAGTGTGTGTGTGTATTACCAACACACCTATTTCCATTAATATTCTGCATTTTTGACAGGTTTGGAAACTTAATTTGTTGATTCTAAACAAGTATGTCGGTACATCACGCGCAATTACAAAATAAGCCGAACTGTACATGTAAAATGTAAGTCTGACATACCTATATACTCAACAACAGACAAAGGATAACAGTTAGATGTATGTGTGACATACACAATATGTAAGAACAATTATATTCCACAGCAGGAATAATAAGGCAAACAAATTAGTTTAAATAGTATCAGTGATGTGTAATTTTTCAATAACGCCAGGACGGTGATGCAAGCTAACTGCAGTCTGTATTACTGCTCAAGGATGACAGCAGTGTCCAGGTCCTTGTCTTTGCGCCCACTTGTTGTTTTTCACAAACCTCCTGTATCCTCTCCAGTCCCTGCAGCTCGGTCAGCCTTCCATGTGAAACTCTCGCCTGTTCTTCAGCAGCTTCAAAGGAAGGGATTCATATCATTAAATGCTATGTTCATTAGCTTCCTAAAGACAGAAGATACAGAGAAAACAAAATGCCACTGATGAAACAACTGCAAAGTTAAAGGACCTGGGAACACTGTATTTTTCCCCTTTCAAAAAATACAAATAAACAACAAACAATAAAGTATGGGCCTCGCCAAAATTAAATTCATAAAAGACAAAAAGACAAACATACACACTTGAGAAACAATGCAGTTTTTTTTTTTTTTTAATTTAGTCATTGCCAATTATTTTTATTATTTTCTCCCCAATTTGAATGGCCGGTTGCAGTCAGCCAACCCCTTTTTTTTCACACCGCGGATCATGCAGCCACCCAAGAGCTACAGCGCCGAGGACAACGCAGCCTGGGCAGCTTACAGGCAAGCCTGCAGGCACCCAGCCAGACCACAGGGTCGGTGGCGTGGTGAGCCGATGACGCCTGGCGATCTAACCTCCTCCCGGGCGGCGCCGCCAATTGAGAGTCGCCACCTGGAAGCTCCTGTCCTCGGTCAAGAAGGAACAGCCTGACTCGAACTTGCGACCCCAGACCATAGGGCACATACTGCACTCCACGTGATGCACTCCACTGGATGCGCCCGGGAGCCCCCACACAGTTCTAAATAGGGAACAAAAATTTAAGTCTGACATACAAAGTTGTTACTTGCTAATTTTATAACATAATTGTTTAGAGATTGAACCCATTAACTTCACAGTGTATCAATCTTCAGGGTGGTCCAAATCAGTCAATGGACCCCTGTCTGCAACAGCCGCACTGCTTGGATTCTTGTCAATACTGAAGCATGAATGGTTGCATCTAAATGAATGTGTTTGTATTTCAGGTTTAGTGGCTGGGCATAGGAGAAACATGGTGATTGAATCAATAATTCCAATGAAAAGGCTTTGAGAACTAAATGGAAAATATTTCGTTGCTTTACAGTCATTGTGAGAAAGCTCACAAATTATTATCATATAATCCCAGTTATTTCACTGAAAATCAAGAGAAAGCAGACTGATTGATCCACATACAGTATAACAGAAAATAAATGTTTTCAGTAAATAAAAGGCAACAGAACCTTGGAATTATTCATCCAGGATAACTTTTTTACTACTAAGACCTAATGGCAAGAAAATTGTTTTTTTAAAAGATCTTAAACGGCTGGTTTTCATTAATACAATTATACCACGGACTACCTTACCTAAGATAACAACAGGTACTCCAGGATTAGTGCTAATCAGGGCCTGTGAAACCAGCCAATTGACCTACCAGTTAAATTGTTCAACACTTTAATAATCTGCTTGCAACTGTTCATTAAACAGCTATACATACAGTACATCTGTTTTCTAAGCTGCAAAGAGGACATTATGTGGGTCTGTGAGGTGGGGGGGTCATTACCTGTAGGAAGTGAATGGTAAAGAAGGATCTCTACGGTTTCAGTGGATGCATGGTAAAGCTCAGTAAACTGCAAAATCACTGTTCACATTTACCATCATCAAAATGGTACAAGACAGTTTACTGAAATCACTAACTTACTAGTGGTTAAAAGCATGGCCACTGGAGTGAGTGAGATGAGGAACTGTTTATACAGTCTGTGATTGACAGCAACCGGTCTGATGCGCCTGCTGTACATTATCATCATCCTCATTCTGCCTCACCTGCCATCAGAGATAGTTTTGGTGAAAAAACGGAGGTATTGGTAGATTTCCAGATTGTCCTGAATTTTTAGAATGTCCCTCTATTGTACTTAAAGAGGGCCAGTGCATAGCGAAATATCACCTGAAACAGAAAGAAGGAAATACTGTTCAGGCTAAAAAGAAGGATACTTCGCTCATCAAGTCGCCACTGGACTGAGCCCTTTTATAATTAATTATATTTTACTTATTTCCATGTTTTTCATTTTACTCTATAACTCTAAAAATGTCATTACTATAATTTAAAATAATTGATAAGCTGTTACAATGTAAGTGTGACATACTGTGCACATGTTTGCAAGTTAAGACAATTTTTTCTCAACAATTTGTGCTGGAAAATGTATTAAGCACGTTTCAACACAGTTGGGTAAGTGTGGGTGGTGTGGGTGGTGTTGGTGGGGGGGTGGGTATTAAAGGATCAATTACTAACACACAGCCGGCGCTGTACCTTTGTGCCCTCATAGAGGAAAGCGCCCCACACTCTGAGCAGGATGTCGTTGACCAGACTTTCCAATAAGACCACCAGGAACCAGTTGAAGGTGATGAGGGAATGATCGATGTTGTGATCCTTGAAGTGGGCCGTCAGGCGAGGCATCTTCTCAGCAAGAAAGTCACGGAACACCCTCTGATCAGCCTGCAAGGAACAAAGAGTTCTGCTTAGAGCAGCAGGAGTTGCTCAGCTGTTAGAACAAATAGGGACTATGACTGCCTGAATTAGCACATCCACAGTACTTACTGGTGAAGCAAAGGGATAGCATTAAACTCAGCTATAGGCTGACGAGCAATGTCACAAATATTTTAACATTTTCTTAGTAATAACGGAGAGACATGGACAAATTAGCCAATTTCCATAACAGGTGCCTTTGGAAAAATAGGCAAAACTGGTCAAACAAAATCTCAAATAAAGACCTCCACCAGAAGACCAAATCATCACAGATACAAAAAGAAGAAGACTGAGATGTATAGGCCACGACTCAGGATGGAACAAACCCATATCCAGAAGGTAGCTCTACAATGGATACCGCAAGGGAAAAGAAAATGAGGCAGAGAAAGTTGCCTAAGATCGAGAGGTGGCAAGGGCTTGTTGCGTCCTTGTGTCCCTGAGGGAAGAAGAGGGTTCACTGATTTGAAATCAGTTGTTGTTGAGAGGCAGTGAGGGTTTTGCTGTAGGGGCAGTGAGGGTGATTTCAACAACAGTAGCCACCAGACACCAGAAGGCATCCTCTTCATCCTTCAGAACTAAAAGTGCAATAGCTGCCAACCTGCAAGAGGAAAACACACACACCACATGACTCCACTGAAGTGCTGCTAATATTCAGAAGAAAAAGGGGACACATAGGGTGCCAAGCCACATTTTTTACACATTTTAGGCCCTATTTTGAAATAAATTTTCAGAGGAATTTGATGTATGAAACTTAGCAAGAAATTATGTAAATTATACACTTATTTGTATTTATTATTATTTTATTTTTAGCAGACACCCTTATCCAGGGGTGACTTACAGTCGTAGACAAAAAATACATTTCAAGAATCAGTATAAGTATTAACGACACGATTCAATAACGGAACAGATAACAGTGTCAGTGATAGTTACATCAGGATATAATTAAATACAAAATACTACAGATTAAATGACACTCGACAGATTACAGTACTCTAAAGTACAGGGTTAAATGCAGTAAAATAGGGAGCAGATAAGAGCAAGTAAAGTGCATTTAAGGAAGAGTGATAAGTGTCCAGATGGAAAAGAGGAGTTTCTACAGGTGCTGTCTGAAGAGGTGAGTCTTGAGGAGGCTTCAGAATTATTTTTTAATCTGCCTGAATATGGCCACTGCGTGCTTTCCACCACAGTTGTCTTTACAGTTGTGTAGAATATTAAAGAACATATCTGGGCCAGTATATTTGTGATTCCAGAAAAGATATATTGTACAGGGGAGGGATGAGTAGCTAAGAATACACAACACAGTTAACAACCACTAGGTGTCATAATTTCTCAAATCAATAAATAAACACTGTTTGCATGTGTATTCTTATTGCTATTTATAATACAACAACACATTGCTCTAGTATAGTGTCCTGGCATAGCTACCTCCAACGGCGCTCTAAAATGTTAAACACCGTAATGCTGCCATTACCTGTGGCACTGCTTACCGGTAATAGGCATTATTCTCTGTTTTAGAAAAGGATAAGTTATGCTAGTCCACGCCCAAGAAGTACAAGAAAGTGTTTTGTCTTTTTTGGCAACACCTTTACTACTTAAATGAGCGAATGGCATTAAGAACTTTCAATACAAAAGGTACAGTACCGGTTGAGGCCCTGGCAGTAGCCGATGGTGGGGTTTTGCCAGGAGAAGGTTAGCAGAATGCGCTTGCAGCTTTTGGACCGCGCCGGAGGTGGGCGAGGAGAAGTGCTTATTGCTGGTGAGGGTGCGGTGCAGGTCCAGCCTGATCTGCCCGTCGGGCGAGGCCGGGTGCTCCGACACTCGCAGTGCTTCCTCAGCTCCTGGTAGCGCATTGGGATTCCGCTTCCTATAGACCCGCGCCTGTGTCCTCACGATCCAGCGCCACACCTGCTCCCCGTACTCCACAGGGATCCAACACCGGATCAGGCCCTTCAGCTCCGGGAGGGAGCCAGCTGGTCCAAGGGACGGCTGGCCAGGTAGTTAGCCCACCTGGTCCGCAAAGGCTTGTCCACCATCTCATTGTTGCGCAGGTTGTTGGAACGGATCTCCAGGGCTCGATTTTTGGCCAGGAGCTTCACGCCCTCTACTTCATAATCAGGAATGGTCTTGAATCCATAGTCGCCGCATCACTGGCAAGGAACAGAAAGTTAAACAAGGATGTTGGTAACATGCAGTATTCACATATTCCCTAAATTATCATACAACATTGTATAGTAGGTGCATGGCTCCAGGTTTTTGTGATTTAGTTATGTAATGAACCTCTATGTTAAGTTGTACTGTTATATTTAATCAGTCCCTCTGCCAGCGATTCCTCCCCATCGCTGCAGGAGAGCATTGAGTTAGTTAGTTGAGTTGGAACAGTTACGGAGAGAGACAAAGGGAGAGAAGGGTGGGCTGAAGTTTGACGGTTAGGAGGAGGTAAATGTGTTTGGAAGCCAGTACAAGAACCAGGAAAGGGTTATGTTTAAATGGTATATGTGCCTGAAACTAACCTGCCTAGGGTTATGTATAAGGCCCTGTGTAAATCGAGATTTCACGAACCGCGCAGAAATTGCGAACTTAGCCCAACCGTGATTTTTTCAATATTCTTATAATTATTATTTGTATTTCATACGATGGAGGTAAGCTATTCTGTATGTCCTGCAATGTTACTGCAAATCATCTCTTGACAGGCATTTAGATTCAAGTATTCTGAAAGAGAAAGGCGGAAACTAAGAAACCAAAAACGTGAACTTCCATGTTCCAAAAGTCCACTGAAAACCGTAGTTATTTAAAACACATTAAATTTTGACCTGACAGGGATGTTTGTTTGCGCAAATATCCCTCTTGAAAAACTGGACAACGAAAAGTTACGTAATTTCTTCATACTGAGTGTAGCAAATGGTGGAGTGATTCCTTCATCAGCCCAGCTGAGACGTGAATACTTACCTAAAGTTGCCGACTATCACAAGCAGGAGATTATGGAATTAGTAAACAGTCTGGTTGCTTGTCAATGGTCACTGACGAGTCGACTGGATGCCCAATAGCAATATGTGTTTCACATTGTATTTGTTTTGCAGGGCCTAAATGGTGAACATGCATCTGACATAGAAGTGAAAGCTGTCCTTGCAGATACACTTTACCTACAGGCTGTTAATGACAACACCGTTTCACAAGCTATTGTAAAGTGCTTGAATAACTTTGACGTTGATTTTGAAGATGTCAGTGCATTTATCAATCTATTTGCTGTATAAAAAATAATAATAATCTGTACACATAATTTATAAAATAGTTCTGTGCACAATCTGCAAAATAAGACACTTTACCCGTGATACTGCCTTGAATTAAAAAAAAAAAAACACACACTATTTTCACAGGGCCTTATGTATGAACAAAGGATCATGGAGTTTTCTAAATAAACTGTAGACTTGCTGCAGCCTCTGACTTCTTTTGGGCATATATACACCTTCACTGCCTAACATCAACCCTTATATATGGTCCTGGAATTGCAGTGTTTATTGACGCATTGCTCTTTATGTGGTTGGTTAGGAGCAGTTCAATGTCAATCCAATCTTTGACCTTTTTTTTGCCTGCTAAGGTGTGCAGTGGTATTGTGATGTGGATTACTATACAGTTAACAGCAAGCTCATTTCAGCTGCTTGCATCAATCGCCGAACAGCAGAACAAACATTTTCTGTTCAATTTACAATCAATACTATTCAATCTGAGTTCCTGTGCAGCTGTTAAGACTACAGTAAACTCTACGAAAGGAATTTCTATAATATTGACAAAAACAAACTGAGAAAATAATCATGAAAAATAGGAAATGCATATAATTTGCACTTCTGTTCTAAACAGACCATGCAACAAAACAAAAAGAGTTTTTGTTTTGTTTTGTTTTAAAGAAGTGACATAAACAAAATATATATTTTTTTCAATTATTAAATTATCACATTAAAAGAGCAGGGCACATGACATAGAAAATCATAGACAGCAAAGCCCAGAAACTACTGTAAGTTCCAGCTCTTTTTTGGCTTTTCATTTGCGCACCTATTAGATCACAATTGCAACAAACCTTTGCTTGTTTTGGTATTTCAGTTTGGGATTTGAGGGTATTATATGAAAATGGAACTGGTGTAGCTTGCAATCACATCATCAGTTTAGCAATAGAATTGCATTTTAAATATTTGAATATACTTAGTAACAAAAAACAAGAAAGTAACCGGGAAAAAAGTTTTCGCTGTGAAACCCATATGGAAATGTCAGTACTGTCTTACCTGACAGGGTTGAGTTTAAAGCCATCCTTCTTGTCTCCCTGCAGTGAGTCCTCAATGAGCCTTTTCACCATCTCCTGCTGACTGCTGTCCAGCCTTTGCTCTCCTCCTGCAGCCCGCGCCTTTTTGACCAGGTACTTGTTCTCAATCTGGCAGTTTTGGCCTCCAGGTAGGCACACTGCAACACAAAAAGAGGTTTAGGGTTAGATTAAAACAAAACACAGCAGCTGGTGAAAGCAGTAACCTCCCACAACCTCCCACTCATTTCCAAGACAGGGCAGTCCAAAGGCAGAGGGTTTCTACACCCTGTTACTTTTTAACTGGGTTGAACTTGTTTATTAAATGTAAAATGAACCTAGTACATTTCCAAATAACTAATTTTACAGTTCTGATGGAGCCATTCCAATTATAATCTTGCTTCTGCTCCTTAAATTAATTTTATTTAAAATCCTCCTCGCTGCAGTGTTCACTTGTTCCCTTGTGCTGCTTATATTAATTACAAGACTGCTATTTCCTACAGTGCAATATGTGTGTCACCCGAAAGTGCTTATGGACACTGTGGCTGTGAAGGGTCATTTCTTTGAAAGTTAAACTGTTGTGTACAATACATGTTTTTTTTCGGACACGATTCGAAATCAAAGCTTATGTTTTTGGCAATTTTAGCAGTTTTAGCATAACCTGCAACTGAAATTATATTTATTTATTTATTTTTACAATTTTTGCTATTTGGTTCTTCTTTAAACCAGAGTCACCCTGGTATCAAATGTGATACCTATTAATTCAAGTGCTCCCAGAAATCCTGAAACAACTCTACTGTAGTACAATAGTTTTTCATGTCACAAAAATGGTCTGATCCTAAATATATCTAAAATAATTTAAAACCATTGCCAATCAGACCAGATAGATAAAACATCTAATTTGCTGCAATCATACCAGCCAGTAGCTGTTTCATTGCACAGTGCACTCAGGGGATATCACTATATGGAGCCATGACGCAGGCACTAGGGACAGATCAAGCACCTGATCAGAAACAGCTACAACTTGACCCACCCCAAAGAACACATTGGGGTCAACAAGATTAAACATTAATTTAATTTGCAAACCAGGCATTTGTGTTTTTGTGAACAGTGCCCCTACATTCACAGCACTGTACTTGTATTTAGAATTCACTACATATCTTTCCAATTTGCTTTCTGCATCTAGACAAGACCTAGATTTGAGATGAAAGGGAAACATCCCAGTCAGTCTGATCTGTTCATTCTGGGAGACTGGAGCTGGCTCAGTTGCTAACTCTCTGTGGTTTTAATTAGTAATGCATGAACACACCCGAGGTTGCTGACCAGGCTAACAGCCAGCCAGTCAGAACTACTATGACAGTCAACTAAGAAGAAGAAACAAGGAGTGAAACCAAGTAGGAGTACAAAGAAAATTATAAAAAATAAGGGAAGCACAGTATAAAATGAAAAAGAAAACCACAAATTACTAAAGAGAAACATAACAGAGGAAGTATCTCTGCAAAAAAGCAAATAATTGACCAAAAATACTGACTGCCTATGTCTTTATTTATGCAGATACTAGACTACAATAACAAGGTAAGAAGGTATGTGGAGGAGTGGTTAGGGTTTGGACTCTTGACCGAGGGTCGTGGGTTCAATCCCAGCTGGGGACACTGCTGCTGTACCCTTGAGCAAGGTACTTTACCTCGATTGCTCCAGTAAAAACCCAACTGTATAAATGGGTAATTGTATGTAAAAATAATGTGATATCTTGTAACAATTGTAAGTCGCCCTAGATAAGGGTGTCTGCTAAGAAATAAATAATAATAATAAAAGTATATTAATAAACATGGTAAACCCAGGTAAATTATTATAAATGCATTGTATAACCATGGGAAAAGCATGGGTAAACTGCAGAAATACTGTGGTTAAACAGGAGGCCAAAGGAATGTTTTTAAACTTTTAAAAGTTACCAGGATGTGAAAATGATACAAAGTGAATCTAAAGTTGTTTTTTTTATTTTGTTTTGTTTTATGTTAGACTGTGTAAGAATAGTGCCCAGTAGGTCACCAGCTTTATGTCACTACATTAGAACCACTTGCAATCCATGTGTCACTAAGCAGTTTGTTTTATCATAATGTACCAGCATGCTAGTTGTTCTTTAATTTACTTTTGGCTTCTTGCAGACAGAGATGTCTCTAGGCTAAATCACAGATCTCATTGTGGTTTTGTGGTTAAAGCTATAAGAAAAAAGAAATAAACGAAACTCATTACTATTACTATTAATCTGGGGCCTAGGCTATAAAAGCTGAAAATAAGATGTTTAGTATTAAATAAAGTCACTTATATATTAGCCTTTACACAGTGACGATACTGCATTAAAGACTTGTAGGTAAGGATAATATATTTTTGAACATATATGTTTTTTCACAATGGTTAAATGGGTACAGATCTGTCACACAGCAAGCTGTAAAGCACATACCTTCATCAGGAGGCCCTTCTCCTCTTCTGAACTGTTCCTCCACAGCTTAGTAAGCTGGTAGATTTCAGAGTTGAGGAACTTGTTTTGGATCTGTGCCTCTATATCGTCCTAGTAAACACAGTAAACGAATGAAATCAGAACACAATCTGTGGTTGTACTTAAAACATTTCTACTGTGAGCTCTACTTATTAAGAGCACAGGTTTGACCTAGTCCTGACTGATCACTGCTTTTCTTTGCTTTCATAATTGTACTCATTTGTACCCTATAAAACACTGTTTGAAAATCGCTGGGATACGTAAAAAAAAAAAAGTGTGGCTAACTAATGTCAATTAATACACTGTACAAAAAACAATATACTTGTTTTGTTCTAATAACAAAGAAATAGAAGAAAAAATAGTTGGCCAACTGATCACGTGTCTGGAATTATTATTTGACTTTATATTAGTGGATTTAAGTTTTGCTAATAAGCAGATAACTGGTCTCCTAACATTTATCAGAGAGCAGTGTACCCCCTCATGCCTAGTAGCCTGGGGTTACACAGGGATCTTTTTTTTTTATACAGTATGTTTATGTTATTATAATAATTTTTGCTGTTCATTGTAACATCACATCAACACTGTGCAAGCCTGACCTATAGAGTACAAAATCACAGTAACGTGATACAAAGTACAGTCGAACCTGTCGTGATCTGATCCTGTAAGATATGACACCATCATTACCCAATGGACCTGTGCCATGTGTGACTTACATATGCTGCTACCAACTGAATGGTACTGATGGAAACTGACCAATGCACATTTTATTATGGGTCTAAAACAGTAAATTCAGCTCTTAGCAGGTCAGAATTTGTACACGCTGTCACTTCACATAACTGCCCAGTTTAACCATAGTAAATAAAAGAAAAGTAAAGGATTCATAAAATTACTGTACTGTTAAAAAGCATGCATCCTTGTTGTTGTTTATGTCTCAGGTTAACACACACACAATGTAAAAACCTGTCAGATTACTTTGGCATACACTGAGAAAGCACGTTAAGAACTGTTTGGAATGCTGTTTTGTAAACTGAGAAATACTGTACTTCAGTGCTTGTGCAGTCATTTTCACAGATTTTTTGTATAGAATACATGCTGTGTCGTACTTTTGGTGTTTTAGGCACACTGATGTACCTGACGTTGTTCATTTATAATGCCCCGACGTTAATAAAGAAACTACAATATACTAAAACGACTTCCTCTGAGATACAATATTAGTATATATTCGCTGGACCCCTGGACCGGTTCTACTATAAATGAATCATTCTTAGACTGGAGTGGCAAACAGTAATTGTGTGTCTGCTCCAATGCTAATAAAAGCTAGTTAAGATGTCATGTTTGTAATGCTTATTGGATGCAGAGAAGGTGCAGAATACCGTATGTGACACCCCAGCAGTGAAAACATGGATCAGTTACTTTACTGCTTTTTCACATCATGCAGGATTACATGGTGGTCAAACAAACCCAAAAAAAAGAGTGTGGTTTTATCCGTGTTTCTTGAAACAAGAGTTGACGTACTTCCCATGGCTGTAATGTAAAAGTAACTTTTAAAATAACCTTGAGGTGCTCAATCTTCTCCTGCAGCCTGCAGAAGGTCTCTGTGCCCATGGAGTTGGCTACGGTACGCTGGGGGTCAGCCATGCAGGCGGCCACCTGCTCGGAGAGCTTGAGGATGACTTCCTGCTTGGCGTTGTTCTTCTCCATCATGAGCTGCACGTGCTGCTGCAGCTCATTCACTTGGCAGTCCTGCATGGCCAGCCGCTGCTCCAGCTCCTCCTTGTCTTTGAGCAGGGCCTCCAGGCGGCCGTCCAGGTCCGCGATACACCTCTCTTTGTGCCGCACCAGTTCCAGCCGCTCCTGCTCCCCCTGCTGCTGCCAGGAACTGTTTGCTGGTCCCTTCTCCTGCTGTGCTGCCTCCAGGGCCTTCAGGAAGGAGTCGCACCAGCTCCTGATTTCAAAACAAAAACACTATGGTCATTTACTCTTAAAGGTGAAGCTTCATGAGCTGTGTTGGAGGTCCCGATCAATAAATTATACTGTAGGTGGTCCCTGAATAATGCACCTGTATTTTCTTTTGTAATCTGAACCAGGTGGGATCAGACCTGTTCAGATTAGTGATTTGTTTGAGTACTGATAATAAACTGTACCATACTAAAAATGCCTGGTATAGTATTTGTTTTAGGTTTTTGATTCTTGCATTTCCTGAAAAATCTGTAATATCCCTTTGAATAAAAAAAATAATGTTTTACTTATCATATAAGAACAGCTATTAACATCATGCATTTAATTACAGTTATGGCTACAGGTAAATTCAAATAGTCTACTGTACAATGCAATAGTCTACTGTACAATGCAATTTTCCTAAAAAACAGCCTGTTGCAGTATTTATTAGTAGTGCATATGAGAAAAGGCTCTGAAGCTCTGCCCTATATTATCGTCAGTGGCCTTAAAACCAATTATCAGACATTATTATTATTACTATTTTGTTTATTTTGCAGACGCCTTTATCCAAGGCGACTTACAGAGACTAGGGGGTGTGTGAACTATACATCAGCTGCAGAGTCACTTACAACAACGTCCCACCTGAAAGACGGACCACAAGGAGGTTAAGTGACTTGCTCAGGGTCACACAGTGACTCAGTGGCTGAACTGGAATCTGAGCCGGGACCTCCTGATTACAAGCCCTTTTCTTTTAACCACTGGACCACAGCCTACTATTTCAATAACAATGTCCTTTTTTTAACCAATTATAAAAGATGAATTCAGTGAAGTGTTTTAGAAAAGACCAGCAAAATGACTGAAAATTCTGCACACTGCCTGCTGGTGGTCATTTTTCAAACCATTCAGGAGATCAGCTTAACTTGTGTGTTTTTAACAGGCTCAAAAAAAGACCTTGTTTTGCAGCTCTGTTCTTTGTACTCTGAAAGAAGAAAACAATGATAATGCAATAAAAGTACCAAACACTGGAAATACTGTCCCAGTATTACAATAATAATGAGCAATGGTGTCTTGTAAAAAGTGGTTTCATAAGGTCCAGGGATAACCGTGTCTTTAATCAAGACACAAAAACTAATGATAAAATAAGTCAAAAATGCACATGCAGAATAAATTCTGTGCACAAATAAAGATTGTGTCTGTTGGTCTAATTTTAGCTCAAATATACAATTAGCTACAAACTCTTGCATGTTGCAGATCAGGTGCATTTGAGCACCGCGTTAAAAGTCGTATGGGTTACTAACAGGAAACAAGAAGGCGGCGATGCAAGATTAAAGTTTATGTTTGGGAAGCAATAAAATATGCTTATTGAAGCTCATAAAATGTAAAAGGAAGTTTTGTGACCATACAGGCAAAATGTAAGCTGTCTTTTATCATCATAAGATACAGAGGAGTCATGAGCAAAACCCAGAATTGCATTCAGGAGCTCTATTGTGACTGTTTAGATCTAGCCCTGCAGAAACAGTCCCTGCACAGGGCACAAAATTACCCTTGACTTCCTGACTCACCCTGCACACCATGCACTCATGCCTTTACCAGCTGAGCCCCTCGGGGCCCCAGAGATTTTGTATTTTAATACACTTGTACTGTATGTGTTGATGACAAAATAATAAAAAATTCTACATTGTAACCTTTATGGATTCATAGGAACAGTAGTACAGCACAAGAGTTTCAGTTACAGACAATGAAGCAACAACAGACTCTCTTCACTGTTTCAGAAGTGCCCTTCAACCCTATTTTACATACACAGCTACTATAGAACATCATACCACCATGTTTATAACAATTTGGATTATCAGCAATACAGTTATCACACTTTTAAAAAGCTCTCCTGTTAGGTAATGCATGAGTTATTCTGCTAAATGCGTTTGCCTTCACACCCAGTGACACCTTAGCCAAAGAGGAAAGAAAATGCACAGTAAAGCAACCAATTTGTGGTCAGCATGCAGGTTTCTGACTTGCATAGAAAAAGAGTTAAGACATCAGACAGTAAATACAGTAGATCAGTACTTTAATCAGTTTAGGCAAAATTATTGCTGGTCTTGGATTTGAGTTTGTATTACTTTGTGTAACTGCTTGACTAAATCCACTGTTTCTGTCTTATGTCTGTTCATACCATGCTTATAGATACAACATCATATTTAAATACTATCATACAACTTTATAAAGGTTTACCACTGTGTTTTTGCACAGTATTTTTTTACAGTTTTCCCATGCTTTCCCCGTGATTAGACTGTTATTTTCCCACAGTGTACCCTGGTTTTCCATGTTTATTAATATGCTTTACCATACCCTAGCTGGTCTTTACAATGCTGACCTATGCTGTACCACTATGCTTTATGATTTTACTATGGGAAACATTTATAAGGTTCAATCATTCATTGTACAAGTGCCTCACAAGACATATTATTTAATAACTCAGTTATCAGTTGTTATGTGCTTAAATATACTTCAGTCACCCAAACCAAAACATATACCTTTTTGACTTGAGCTCCTCAGTGAGCGTGAACACCTCGTGCTGGAGTCTGGATAGTTTGTCAACGGGCTCCCCTCCTTTCCTGACACCTTCTCCCCAGAAGGCTGAAGAGAACTGGTCATTTTTCTTCTCCCTCTTGTTCATGCTGCTTGATGGAGAACTCTTTCCTCCAGTCTTTGCTTCCTGCGCAGACTCATTTGTAACTGAAGAAACTGAAGGAGCTGAAAAGGACTGTAGGTGCTGGGGGTGTCAGAGGTACAGGCGGTGCTGGAGGTGCTAGGAAGAGAGCAAGCAAAAGAAAGCATTTGAAATGCATGAATATTTATTTAATATATATATATATATTTTTTTTTTTTTTTTCTTAAACTTGCTGGTTCTTTATTTTATTCTGGAGCCACCTACCTGACAATATACCCTTCATAATCATTAAACAAAAAAGAAAAATAATGATTATTTCTGGAATTCAAATTTCTTATACACACAAAAATCATCATAGAACCCATAGTACCGATGTTAATTCTAGGGTGCCTAGCCAAAACTACAATTTGCTGCAAAAGAAAATAGTTGTTAAAAAAGAGCTGTTGTTTTCAATGAAAGGTGAAATTGTGAGCTATCTAGTGAGTTTTCTAGAAATTTCTTAAAAAAGGCTTTATTGACACTCATTCTTTATCTTATTAACAAGCTTTACTCCTGCATGGTTCACCTTTTAGGAACAGGAAACCTCTGCACATTTATAACAGCAGAAAGAGTTCTTACCCTGCATGAGAAGAATGTAATAGTTTCAGAGCCACTGTGGTGGTCCCCGCATTGAACTGATCCAGACATGAACTAAGCAGAGACACAGACTTTGCAGGGCAGTTTCCTGTCAACTGAAGGACGCACCTGTTGTTTCCCCCAGTATCTGTGTCACAGGATCCTCACAGGGACAGTCTTCCGACTGCTGAATCTTGTCAAAGTTGAACACACTCCGCCTCAGCTCCTGAGCTGGCTTGTTCCCACAGATATTGAGGACTGTGTTCCTGTAAGAGCAAGGCAGAGGAAACACAAACTGACTTCTGAAGGCAAAGTACAGAGAAAACGAAACTAAATGCATAGAAACAAACACACACACACAAACTAAAGTAGTACACAACAAATAACAAAATCCAAAGCTCAACTGGTTGCTTCTCTTGCTTACAGGCAGCTGCCTGATAGGGCTGACTAGTTTACATAACAGGTTTGAATAACTTCTGTAAAATTTTCAAATACAAAAATGACCTTAGGATAAAAGCACATGTTGCTTCCCACTAGTGAAAACTTTGCTGTTATTAAATAGAAGCCAAGGAATATATTTTGGTTACAAAATATTTGGCTAGCAAATCATGAGCAACTGACATTGCCCCTAGCCATTGCCGTGATTTTGGTACTTACACTGTACGTAAGAGAGCCATTTAATTCAGTGTGTTTTCCCATTAAGAGGCACATAAAAAACAAGGTATGCAGGTAGTGTCTTACTGTATCTCTGTGATGGGGTGCTTGAGGGAGAGCTTTTGCAGTGCATTTTGTTGCCACGGGTCTGGCAGACAGGCTGCGGCTTCTCCGACTAGGCCCTTGGGGTCTTTACTGCTGGGAGGAAGTCCTCTGTCCTTCCTGAAAAGAGCACAAGCATCTCAACTGCCCATCCCTTCAAACAAAGTACACATTTCATACATATTCATTTATCATGTGGAAATGCCATTCTAATGTACTGTAATACATTTGTACTTACTTGCTGGACTTCATGGAGTAAATATAATTAAATGATTAGATATACAAATGTATTATTTGGTTCCATTCTCCATTATTTCCAAAAGCTGTAGATATATGTATGTTTTAGTGAAATGAAAATTTCCTTCCTGCACCTTTTGCTTGGGAAAGTTTCTGGCAACATTAGAGAGTCTCACTCACAACAGCTGTCAGAAACGGTGTTTATGGCTGTGTTGTTTAAGCTGCTGTCTTAAGAAAGTACAGGTTAAAAGTATATGTCATTCTTATACCAGAAGACAAGAGTCAGCTGTAAATACTGGGTCTATTTTATTATACATACGGAGGTGCATATACATCTTGCCAGCTTTAAACCTGTATACAGTACTGTGACAGAAATACAGTGAGTTCTGGTGATAAATCTTCCTCCCGACCTGTGAGGGCGCTAAAGAACGGGAGAAGTATCTGGAAGGGCTGGCCTGACAGTTCGTTTCGGGGGAAAGTGGGTCAGCCTGGAAGGAAGCGAGACTCTGTTGTAAGACCGTATTGATTTGACAGGTAAACGAGGGGCAGCTGCAAGTAATAAGGCAGCTGCAACCGTTTACCTAGATATCATGCGGGATTACATATAGGGGCCAGGGTAACGCTGTTCTTTTCCTTCGTTTGGGTTAAGCCAAGGACCGAGAAGGACGGTATAGTGAAGTGCTGTATTACTCTGTAAAGAGTTGAGTGTGTGTGTGTGTTTTTGTTTGTTTATTGCTGTACAATAACTGTCTGTGTTTTGAAACCACCAGACAGCTAAAGCACATCCGAGCTGTCGCCTTGGGCCAGCACAAGCGGATCACCACCTCACAACTGTCACCGAATAAAAAGTGTATTCACTCACCACCAGCACGACTGCACGCACCGGACGGGTGAACGTGTTTTTGTTTTTCTTTATTCAGGACTGTAACCTGTCGTTTTCATCCCCGCGCCTCTACACATCGTTGTGTATTGCGGGGCTTATTATTTACGGTCGCTAGACCAGGATTTAAAATAAATAAAACATTTGTCACTGGATTACCGTTGTCTGCCTGTCCCTCCTGCACCGCATCCACCTTTTACACCTGTTCCCTTACTAACCACTTTGCCACCGTGGTGTCAGACTACGGGATCATGGACCGCAACGCACTGGCGGAGCTGCTGCAGGCGCTGGAGAGCAGGCGCGGCTGAGAGGAGAGAAGGAGGAGAGCTACGCGGCGCTCATTGAGCGGGTAGGGCTGGCCGTTGCTGGAGCGACGACCCCTACCACAACACCGCTGATCTTAAGCCCCAAGGCACGGGCAATGAAGATGTCGGCGGAGGATGACCCGGGCGTGTTGGTGGCGTTCGGAGCTGGCTGGCGGCGGCTTGGTCGCGGGGAGTTCTGGGCCAGCCAGTTGGGACCCTACCTGATTGGGGAGGCTCAGGCAGCCTACCAAGCCATGAGCGACCATCACGCCACCGATTATGACCTGGTCAAGCAGGCTATCCTCCGCCAGCTGAACATCACCACGAGGAGACCCACGGGCGCGGTTTAGGAGTACCGGAGAGCCCGGAGACACGCCCAGGGTGGTTGCAGAGCGGTTGTGCGACCACATGGTGCATTGGCTGACCCCGGGAAGAAGACCGCCCAGCAGATGGGGAAGCCATTGTAGAGTAGAAACAATTCTGCCATGGTCGGCGCGAAACCCAGGCGTGGATACGGCGCCACAACCCGACACCCTGGAGGAGGCGGTCAAACTGGCCAAGACCCGAGGACTCCCCTGACCTCTGCCGGATCGAGGGATCCTGTCGGCCCCTGCCCTTGAGCAGCCGACCTCTCCCTCCCTCTCCTCCAACACCACCACCACCACCCCAGCGTTCCAGGGACCCAGACCTCCTAGAGCACCGACCCCATTGGGCCCCCTTGCCTCCCCCATGGAGACCAAGGTTGGCCCCAGCTGGGGTAGAGGTGCTGCCCCTGCCGTTGCCATACCAGCAGCGGGACAGATTTCTGACTATGCCCCCTCTGTCCCTCCCTATCTGTTTTAGGTGCCACCAGCTGGGACATCTGGCCAGGTCATGCCCCGCTGCCATGGAGTGTGGCGTGGCCGCGTGCAGTGGGGCACCTGAAACTGGTAAGCGTGGGGAAAATGGTGGGAGGGCCTTGTTTGATTAATGTTGTGTTAGGGAATGTGAAACCCACGATTAGTGGACACGGGGTGTGAGCAAACCTTGATTAGGACAGCTCTCCTGGGCGGTGTGTCGGGCGGCCACGAAGTCAGGTGGCCATCTCCTGTATCCATGGAGACACGCGGCATACCCACATTAAAGTATATTTATCGGTAGGACCGATAAAGCGTCTCACCTTTGTAGTCGGGGTGGCGGAAAGGTTGCCACACCCAGTTATTCTGGGTCGAGACTGGCCAAAATTCAAAGAATTGATGCAAATGGCAGTCTCAGCCACACACGTAAAACGTGGCAAAAAAAAAAAAAAGAGGAACAATTGGTGATGTGTTTCCTTTTCACACTGAAATGTTTTCCCCTCTTTTCCGTCCTAGAAAAACAAATAAGGAGAGACGGACCCTTGAAATGGGAGGGAGCATTTGTGAGACAAGGCTGGGGTCTGGTGGGAGAGTGCTGCAATGGTAACAAACGCCAGTCGAAAGGGAGTGGGAAGCAGGTGTGACCGAGAGAGCGAGGTTACTGGACCCGACTAGAGCAGAGGTTATTCCAGCCCCTCTCAATGTACCGGACCCGTGGTACTCAAGCGCGGACCTAGTGTGGGGCCAACATAATGACCCGTCACTGGTGCACGCTTTGGGGGCAGGTCCGTCCATTGAAGGTAAGGATGTTGACGGCGCTGGGAAACATAGTATATCCACATTTCAGTATCAAGGGGCAATTACTATAGGGTAAACCTAGCCGCGGGCACAGGACAGCCTGTAACACAATTCGTTGGTTCCCCGTCTTGACCGGACCGAGGTCATGAGGCTGGCGCATGATATCCCTTTTGCGGGCACCTCGGAGCCGAGAAGACGAGGGAACGGATATTGGCTCGATTCTATTGGGTAGGTCTTCATACTGATGT
This sequence comes from Huso huso, assembly GCA_036884735.1. Classification (NCBI taxonomy): domain Eukaryota; kingdom Metazoa; phylum Chordata; class Actinopteri; order Acipenseriformes; family Acipenseridae; genus Huso; species Huso huso. The sequence continues at coordinate 23,810 of JAHFZB010000605.1, forward strand.
GTCGAGATAGCCACATGCCCAGACTGCCAACAAGTAAGCGGCCTGGTCGCCCAGCCCTTTGGTCCCACTGCCGATTATTTCCCTCCTTTTCGGCGCGTGCAATGGACATAGTCGGCCCTTTGTTACCTTCTGACCCGGTATACGCACATTTTAGTAGTGGTGGATTATGCAACGCGATACCGGAGGCAGTTCCATTGAGGTCCACTAGTGCCGCTGCGATAGCCACCGAAAGTTAGCACAGATTATGGCCAGAGTAGGGATCCCCAAGGAGATTTTTGACCGATCACGGAACTAACTTTTGTCCAATACGTTACAGCAGGTGTACAAAATATTAAAAATACGTCCCATCAGGACGTCCGTTTATCATCCACAATCGGACGGTCTGGTGGAACGTTTTAATCAGACGGAAGTCGATGCTGAGGCGATTTGTAACACAAAACAGAAACATTGGGCATCACTTCTCCCTACCTCCTTTTGCAGTGAGAGAAGTGCCGCCAGAGTTCAACGGGGTTCTCCCCTTTGAGCTCCTGTACGGCCGGCAGCCTCGCGGCATTCTCGACCTGCTGAAGAGGGGTGGGAGGAGCACAAAAACTCGTCTAAAAATGTAGTGAAGTATGTGCTCCTACTCAGAGATCGCCTGGATTTGGTCGGTCGTTTGGCCCAAGACAACCTCAGATCGGCTCAGCACCGACAAGAGCAGCATTATAACAAAAAATGCACGGATTGAACCTTTTCGACCAGGGGACAAGGTAATGCTGCTACTTCCCTCATCAGAGTCAAAACTGTGTGCTAAATGGCAGGGGTCACGTAGGAGGTGATTCGGGCTATAGGGAAAGTAAATTATGAAATTAGACAGCCCGATCGCCGGAATGAACGTGAAATTTACCACATTAATTTGTTGAAGCCCTGGCAGGCAAGAGAGGTCTTATTTATAGCCCCAGGCAATATGGAGGATGATTTAGGTCCCTGTCCAGAGACCCGAGCACAAGAGCGATTTCAATGGGGGAACAATTAGTTCCGGATCAGCAAAGAGAGCTGCGTAAGCTTATTGAGGAGTTCAGCGATGTTTTTCTGATGTGCCCGGCAGGACGAACTTAGTTGAATATGACATTATCTCTCCTCCAGGTGTCACAGTCGAGAGAGACCGTGCGGATCCCGGAAAGTCGGCAGTGGCGTTAGCAAGAGGTATGGGATATGCTCGAGCTTGGAGTGATTGAACCTTCCAGGGCGAGTGGTGCAGTCCTATTGTAATAGTGGCTAAGAAGGGCGGCACCAACCGCTTCGCGAGATTTCAGAAAGGTGAACGCTATTGCTAAGTTCGATGCGTATCCCATGCCTCGGGTCGACGAGCTTTTAGACAGACTGGGAAAAAGCGAGGGGTTTATTTCCACTCTGGACCTGACGAAGGGATACTGGCAAATCCCTTTAACCCGCAGCTCCAGAGAGAAAACCGCATTTTCAACACCAGAGGGGCTGTTCCACTTTAAAACCATGCCATTTGGGCTACATGGTGCGCCCGCTGCCTTTCAGAGACTGATGGACCAGGTTTTACGCCCACATCATGAATATGCAGCAGCGTATATTGATGACGTGGTGATTTACAGCTCCACCTGGCGAGCATTTTGGCTAGGGTTGCAGCCGTTCTTCAGTCTCTAAGGGCAGCCCGGCTGACAGCTAACTTGAGGAAATGTGCGTTTGCCAAGACAGAGACTCAATATTTGGGATTTTTAATGGGAAATGGAAGGGTGAGACCTGTGGTCACCAAAATCCAGGCTTTGGTTGATGCAGCGATCCCAAAACCAAGACTCAGGTGAGGTCACTACTGGGCTTAGCCGGTTATTACCGCCTTCATCCCGAGTGCATACAGTGGTTAACCGTTAGTCGACCTCACCAAAAGAGTGCGCCAAATTTAATTAAATGGTCAGCTGAGTGTCGGGGGGCGATTTGATTAAGCGTAAACTTTGCCAGGCCCCACTCTTATTACCCCAGATTTCACCAAGAGATTCATCCTCCACACCGACGCCTCGGATGTAGGTTTGGGTGCAGTCTTGTCCCAAAAAGTAGCTGGAGTAGAACACCGATATTGTACCTGAGCAAAAAAATGTTACCTCGGGGCGTAACTACTCCAAGTCGAAAAAGAGTGTTTGGCCATTAAATGGGCTACTCCTCTTTACGATACTACCTGCTGGGACACTCATTTGATCTTGTCACAGACCACGCCCCACTCAAGTGGTTAGCACAATGAAGGACAGCAATGCCCGGATAACTCGGTGGTATCTGGTATTACGGCCTCATGTACCATATGGTACACCGTGCGGGGAAAAGACCACCAAAATGCGGATTATTTTTCCGGGAGGGGGCAATGGGAAAGGTAGATTTAGCGAGTGTTCCTTCGGCTCCACTCTGAGCGGTGGGATATGTGACAGAAATACAGTGAGTTCTGGTGATAAATCTTCCTCCCGACCTGTGAGGGCGCTAAAGAACGGAGGAGAAGTATCTGGAAGGGCTGGCCTGACAGTTCGTTTTCGGGACGGAAAGTGGGTCAACCTGGAAGGAAGCGAGACTCTGTTGTAAGACCGTATTGATTTGACAGGTAAGGCAGGGGCAGCTGCAAGTAATAAGGCAGCTGCAACCGCTACCCAGATATCATGCGGGATTACATATAGCCAGGGGTAACGCTGTTCTTTTCCTTCGTTTGGGGTTAAGCCAAGGACCGAGAAGGACGGTATAGTGAAGTGCTGTATTACTCTGTAAAGAGTTGAGTGTGTGTGTGTGTTTTTGTTTGTTTATTGCTGTACAATAACTGTCTGTGTTTTGAAACCACCAGACAGCTAAAGTTAACATCGGAGCTGTCGCCTTGGGCCAGCACAAGCGGATCACCACCTCACAACTGTCACCGAATAAAAAGTGTATTCACTCACCACCAGCACGACTGCACGCACCGGGACGGGTGAGCGTGTTTTGTTTTCTTTATTCAGGACTGTAACCTGTCGTTTTCATCCCCGCTCTACACATCGTTTGTGTATTGCCGGGCTTATTATTCACGGTCGCTAGACCAGGATTTAAAATAAATAAAACATTTGTCACTGGATTACCGTTGTCTGCCTGTCCCTCCTGCACCGCATCACCGCTACACCTGTTCCCCTTACTAACCACTTTGCCACAAGTACCTAGTCTAAAACAGCACCAGATCTAAAATAGTGTAAGTCTACTGGGTGTTGTTAATAAAGAGTTCAGTGGTATTTAAATCTGGTGTTGTTAAGACATTTTTACAGCTTGTCTTGTGAGTAGTTTGGACAGGCAAAAGGACTGTAAAATATAAAAATTGACAATTTTATTATCACAGCAGTAAATTGAGAAAAAAATAAAAAACAGCATTGGGAGGGAGCAATAACCCAATTTGGTTAACCTGAATCAAGTATGAACCAAGTATTTCATTAACATACATTCCCCACCATGACTGTAAATTCATGACCATGACATAAGCATTATGAAATGGCAATGCAGTTTCCTGAAAAGTCCCAAGACATGAATGGACGCACAATAAATATTACCAGAATGTGTACACCTAGTTTAACCAAAATTAGACAGGTGTGACATACAGATGGACAGATGAACAGCCAGAGTCACCTCCACACAACGCTGTTGTTATAAAAATGGAAACAAGGCAGAAGATAACATCACAAAGTGAATCCTGTCTAGTTACCATGTTTGTGTTCTCAGCAACTAAGCCTGCTTCAAGGCTTCAAGCACAACAGAGCCGGTGAGTCATCGGCAGAAATGAGACTGTCTCACTGTGAACATTCTCAGCATGGGTATGGGGCAGAATTGAAATCACCCTTTTGTTATTTTGAGTTCTTTCCACCACACAGCACCAACATTCTCCTGTATGATCATCATTTTTGATTGTTTGAATTCATTAAGATATCTGACACCAGACACAATAAACAAAGTCCTGGTACTTTTGTTACCTCACCTAATTAAAGCATTGCATTTCTTGCTTCACATTACACCTCATGAAAATATCTTAGATATAATTACAATAAAGGGCAAAACATGAAAAAATATGTGGTGGTTTGTGACAGTCTGGCTCGCAGTGGTGAAGTGGATGACGTCACGGACCAGGAAGTAACTGACACCAAAACAGTGGATGGGCGGGTGAAGCTGAGTGCAGTAGCACTCAGCGTATTTATTAACAAACAAAATATTTAAACAAAACACAAAACACAAAACAAAAGGGCACGAGGGCCAAACGAATCAACAAACAAACAAGTAAGTGTCGTACTGGAGAATCCAGCACGTTTTAGCAATTGTTTTTCCCAAATGTGACTCGCTCTCTCCGCTCCCGTACTCTCCTCTGTACACCCAACAACAAGTGCAGAGCTGCAGGTTTATATACTCTGGCGAGGGATTAACTGGTTGGTAATTATCTTATTATCCCTCGGCCCAGAGTCTACACGCGTTTGGTAAGGATGCATGACTGTCAGCTAGTTAAATAATCAGTAGCTGATCAGCCATGCATCCTCTGGTTTTAAATATAACAATAAAAGGCATGCTTTTACCTCAGCCCAAACAAAAATAAATAATAATAATAAATAGGGGCGGGACACTCCATACCCCCCCTTGTGCGCAGCACACATGGCCTTTTCGACCACCTCCCCCCTTAGTCCCCCAAAGTCCTGGTTAGCAGTCCCGGCGCAGGAACAGGGGCAGCAAGAACCCAAAGGTGGCGGCGATTGGGATCCTCCTCCCACCCAAACAACCCATTAATTTCAATGGCCCAGCGCACAGGCCGGCTCCTCTGCCAAAATTTTTTGGGGTGGTCTCAGACCTGCCCCCTATTCATGGCCCGGCAGCTCCCCGTGGGGCTCGCCACCTCTCCTTTAGCGAATTGCTGCGGGAAGCTGGTCTCCTGACCTCCCCCTTCTTCATGGCTGGCAGCTGCCCTTCACGGGGCTCCAGCCACAGTATTTCCTGCCGGCGAAAGTGCAGCTGGGGGCTGGTCTCCTGACCTCCCCCCCCTTTTCCATGGCCCAGCAGCCCCTTCATGGGGTTCCAGCCATAGTATTTTCCTGCCACGAAAGTGCGGCTGGGAGAACTGGTCCGACCTCCCCCCTTTTAGGTGGCCGGCAGCTCCCCTTCATGGGGCTCCAACCAAATGATCTCCGCCCCGAAAGTGCGGTTGGGGGAACTGGTCTCCTGACCTCCCCCCCTTTCTTCATGGCCAGCTCCCTCCGTGGGGCTCCGAGCCACATGTAGTGACCCCATGGCAGGATCCCTGGGCGACCCAGGCGAAGCAGGATCCTGGGCAGGCCCCAGGCGAAGCAGGATCCCTGGCGACGGCAGCGGACCCTCGGGGGCGACGGCAGCGGCAGCGGACCCTCGGGGAGGCGACGGCAGCGGCAGCGGACCCTCCCAGGAGGTGGCGGCAGCGCAGCGGACCTCGGGGAGGCGGCGGCAGCAGCAGCAGCAGACCCTGGGAGGTGAACTTCGGAGGGGAGCCCTGGCCATGGAGTTGGCAGCGGGGAGCTCACTTCTCCCTCGTTCCTGTAGCTGGTGGCTCTCCAGGCGATGCGGAGCAACAGGCAGCCCAGGCGATGCGGGAGCAACAGACAGCCCCAGGCGTGCGGGCAACAGGCAGCCCGGGCGATGCGAGCAACAGGCAGCAGGCGAAGCGGGCAGGCATCCTTGGGCAAAGCGAGGCAGGCATCCTTGGGCGAGGCAGGGCAGGGAGCAGATCCTTCCCATGAAGGTGGATGGAACCAGCAGGCATTCACCCTCTGCTGGTGGAGGTGGGAGGGGAAAGCAGTCCTCCCCGCGGCTGAGGCGGAACAGCAGGCATTCACCCCTCTGCTGGTGGAGGTGGGAGGGAAAGCAGTCCTCCCACGGCGGCTGAGGCGGAACCAGCAGGCATTCACCCTCTGCTGGTGGAGCTGGCGGAGGCAGAGGCAGCTCTTGCTGCTCTGCTCCTGGTGATGGTGGAGACAGAAGCAGCTCCTGCTGCTCTGCTCCTGGTGGTGGTGGAGACAGGAGGCAGCTCCTGCTGCTCTGCTCCTGGTGGTGAAGGTGGAGACAGAGGCAGCTCCTGCTGCTCTGCTCCTGACAGTGGTGGAGACAGAAGCAGCTCCTGCTGCTCTGCTCCCTGAGCAGTGTGGTGGAGACAGAGGCAGCTCCTGCTGCTCTGCTCCTGACGACAGTGGAGACAGAGGCAGCTCTGCTGCTCTGCTCCTGACGGTGGTGGAGACAGAGGCAGCTCCTGCTGCTCTGCTCCTGGTGGTGGAGACAGTGGCAGGGCTCCTCACCCCTAACGCTGGAGACGGCAGCCATGTCCTCTCCTCTGGCGTTGGAGGCGGCAGCAATGCTCCTCTCCCTCGGGCGCTGGAGATGGCAGCGATGGCTCCTCTCCCGGGCGTTGGAGAAGGCAGCGATGGCTCCTCTCCACTGGCGCTGGAGGCGGCAGCGATGGCTCTCCTCCCTCTGGCGCTGGAGGCGGCAGCGATGGCTCCTCTCCCTCTGGCGCTGGAGGCGGCAGCGATGGCTCCTCTCCCTCTGGCGCTGGAGACGGCGGGAATGGCTCCTCTCCCTCTGGGCTGGAGCGGCAGCGATGGCTCCTCTCCCTCTGGCGCTGGAGGCGGCAGCGATGGCTCCCTCTCCCTCTGGCGCTGGAGGCAGCGATGGCTCTTCTCCCTCTGGCGCTGGAGATGGCAGCGGCTGGGCTTTTCCCGATGGAGCTGGAGATGGCGGTAGCCCTGCCATATCTGCAGCAGCCAGGTGGCGGGATTACCATGTCCGCAACCTCCGGGAGGGACACTGGGCAGTGTTGCTTTTCCCAGGCTTCCCATCGCTCTCCATCTCTGGCCCACAGGAGGTTGATCACATCGGGAGGGCCTCTTCAGCATTCCTCCCAGGCTCCACCAGCCAGCCCCAGATTCCCTCGAGGAGAGTGAACTCCTCTTAGCCAGCAGCCCTCTCCCTGACGCCAGGACGCTCAGGCTCCTCCATCTCCTGCCATGGGGGGTTGGTCTGGTGCCCGTGCCCGACCTCACCAACATGGCCACCACTCCTCACCCTTCAGGCAGGTGGGGCAGACATCCAGTGTGGCAAGGTAAGGCTGCTGTTGCTGCGCCTCCTGCTGCTGTTGTTGCTGCTGCTGCTGCTTTCTCCTCCGGCTACTTTCCCCATTTTAATTTGAAAAAAAACGAACAAACAAAAAAAAAGCACTTTTTGTCCTGGTCCGGCTCCTGGGCGTTGTTTGTCCCCACGCCAGGACACCATATGTGACAGTCTGGCTGCGGTGGTGAAGTGGATGACGTCACGGACCAGGGAAGTAACTGACACCAAAACAGTGGATGGGCGGGGTGAAGCTGAGTGCAGTAGCACTCCAGCGTATTTATTAACAAACAAAATATTTAAACAAAACACAAAACACAAAACAAAAGGGCACGAGGGCCAAACGAATCAACAAACAAACAAGTAAGTGTCGTACTGGAGAATCCAGCACGTTTTAACAGTTTTTTCCCAAATGTGACTCGCTCTCTCCGCTCCCCGTACCTCTCCTCTGTACACCCAACAACAAGTGCAGAGAGCTGCAGGTTTTATACTCTGGCCGAGGGATTAACTAGTTGGTATTATCTTTGTATCCCTCGGCCAGAGTCTGCCGGCGTTTGGTAAGGATGCATGACTGTCAGCTAGTTAAATAATCAGTAGCTGATCAGCCATGCATCCTCACGGGTTTTAAAATATAACAAAAAAAGGCGCTTTTACCGCGCCCGCCAAACAAAAATACAAATAATAATAAATAGGGGTAGGGACACTCACCACATGGTTACAAAGTATAGCAACACTTTGTGGCGTTTAGAATAAATAATTTAAATTGGGTTATTCGGTTCAGCTCTTTTTTTTTTGCATGCACACAACACCTACCCTGGAACCCTTTTCTCCATCAGATCACAAACTGAAGAACCCCACCCCCACACAATTTGGTGGGCTTGAGCTAGAATTAAAACTGGGCTGTCAGTGAGCTTACCTTCCCAAGGTGCAGAAGGCAGCTGGCAGGCTGTGTGGAGGTAGTGGAGGGCTCTGCAGGTATTTTCACCAGGCTGGTATTGCTGCCACCGTTTTATTTGCAGCTGCTGCAACCAATACAGCATGGCTTGGCTGTTTAATGCCTGTAAAACAAAAAACAAAACAAACTAGATGGTAACTTTACAAGTTGTGGGGCTTGCTTTATTGGGAAAGTGGTCAAAGTAGCTGATTTGTGTCAAAAAGTCACATTGTTTATTAATTGTCTCATGCTTAGAATGTGCTAGAATTTGATATTTCTCAAAGTTCTATGACAGTTAATTCAACAGTGGAAGTAGCCTACTGAAAGAAGTTGATGCGGTTACTAAAACAGCTGTACCTCTTGATTGGTAGACGCCATTCCTGTTTTTGATTTCATATTTGAATAGCTGAGAAGTAGAGGAAGATTTCATTTGCTCTAAGTAGTTGTCTAACTTGTTGGGAAAGTGGTCAAAATGGCAGTTTATAAAAGTTAGAAAATTTTAGTTGATGCTTGGTTACTAAAACAGGTGTACCTCTTGATTGGTAAAGTTATTTATGTTTTGATTTCAAATTTGAATAGCAGAGAAGTAGAGAAAGATGTCATACCCTCTAACTTTTTGTCTAACTTGTTGGGAAAGTGGTCAAAATTTCAGTTGTTTATAAAAGTTAGAGAAAATTTTAGTTGATGCGGTTACTAAAACAGCTGTATCTCTTGATTGGTAAAGTTATTTCTGTTTTGATTTCAGATTTGAATAGCAGAGAAGTAGAGGAAGATTCCATATGCTCTAACTTTTTTTGTCTTACTTGTTGGGGAAAGTGGTCAAAGTAGCTGATTTGTGTCAAAAAGTTACATCGTTTACAGTAAATAGAATGTTGGAAGTCTGGGAGTTTTTTTAAACAATGGGGAGCTTTAGAATGTTGAAAAAAAAGTCCATTAAAGTGAATGAAGATGGACAAAAAAGGATAAAAAAGCTTAATAGTTTTAAAAGTATAAAAGATATCAAAAAGTTGTATACAAAGCACACTATTCCAGACCGGTCTACCGTTTTTAAAGTTTGACGGCGTTTCTAGCTTAAACGGTGTAAGAGGGTAGCGTGCCAAAGAATAAGAAAGAAGAAGAATACGTTGAAGATTTAAAGTGGGACTCTTGCTTCACAAGCCCCACTAATAAAAAATAGTTGGTAATTGTGACAGAGAATGAATGAATCCTCGTCAACAATCTCCCTCTCTCAATCTCTGAGGGCGCTGTATAACCAGAACAGAGTGCCCCAGAATGGATGTTTTTTTGCAGTTCATTCAGGGTCAGTCGGAAGCCGGACATTCAGGAAGGGTGTGGCCCGCGATACCTGAAAGTCAGCGCCTTAATGGTTAGGTGATGTGTCAGTCGCGGATTGGAGGAGGCGTGATTGCGCCACGAAAGAGGGCATGCCGGAGGGTTTTAAAGAGTGGCCCCAGTGATCTGTTCATAGTTTTGATGGTTAAACTATAAGGACCGTATGCACAGGAGAATTAAAAGTACTGTGAGTGTTTTGTGTTTTGTTTGTTTGTCAGCTAACTGTCATTGTTTGTTTGGCTAGATGGCTAACGAACCGGGAGCTGTCGCTGCACGCCAGCACCAAACCCCGGACTACACTGACCTACTGTTACCTCTGTGTTTGTCTTTCACCATTCACTTGCACTAGAGCACCCACTGTCAGGAGACATGTCTGTGTCTGTGTATTGTGTTTAAAAGTGTTTTTTATTATTTCGGGACTGTAACCCTCCTTTTGCATGGCGCAATACACATTGATGTGTAGAGCCATGCTTATTATTAAAAGTGTTGTTGGCGCATAACCCAGCTGAAAATAAAGAGCTGTTAATTGTGAACTGTCTTGTGTGTGTTTGTTCTGGAGCACTGCATCATCACTACACCTGCACACTGCAAACCATTCCTTCACAGTAATCCATTTTTTATCATTGCAAAATTTTTTAGATGTTGGGAAACCTGCTTGGGGATGCTATTGTGTATTATCAAAGCAGCATCTGAAAAGGATTCCTTTGTTATACTGACAACCTTTTTACAGCAAACACTTACAGGCTGCTATTTTATAGCTTTATAAGAAAAAAAAGATTAAAATGATAGCCTTGCTCTGTTAAACTAACTCAAACTATAAAGGAAGGCTGTGTATTTTAAAAGTGGTCACAATGCAGTCAAATACCAAATTCAATATACTTTGAAGTTTAATCTTTACCTTCAACTTACTAAACCCTCAATACACCATACACTAAGTTTTTTGTCTTTTCTTTGGATACATTCTCCCCACATTATCATACAACAATCAGAGCCTTTTCTTGCACAACTGGCTGGATGATGCTCATGTAAGTGAAAAGTTAGTAAGAACCCCCTTCTTTCATAGCCAATGAACAATTTATAACTTGTTGTTAGCTGGACAGTTTATTCTGAGTTCAGGCCATGGGAAGAATGGTGTGAGTACTGCAAAAGTAACTTATAAGTGACTATATATTGGGATATTAGAATGGAACATACATTATATATAAAATTGCTACTTAAATTAATTCAACAATCTCTTTCATAATTGATCAAGCTTATCAATAGATCATTATTACGCAGTGTTAAGCATGTTAGCTGCAAGCTGTTAGATTGTTAATATACATTTTAAAGACTGAGAACAACAAAGCTAGAACAGTAATGCTTATTTTTGTGTTCACAACCAAGAGCATTTGACAAGAGCATTTGACAAGAGCATTTGACAAGAGCATTTGATGAAATGTATGCCAGTAGACAGGGGAATACATTTCTATACCAGTTTAGGATGAATGTATTTATTTTAGGTAAAAGCATAACATGAGACCATACAATGGCTAATTTAATGGAATTGTATCGTGTATAAATTACATTTATATACAGACGTGCTCAAATTTGTTGGTACCCTCCACAAAAACGAAGAATCCACAATTTTCTCTGAAATAACTTGAAACTGAGCAAAAGTAATTGGCATCCACTATTGTTTATTCCATATTTAATAGAAATCAGACTTTGCTTTTGAGTTTTTTTTATTCAACATAATATTGTAAATAAAACAAATGAAAGCGGCATGGACAAAAATGATGGGACCGCTAACCTAATATTTTGTTTGCACAACCTTTAGAGGCAATCACTGCAATCAAATGTTTTCTGTAGCTCTCAATGAGACTTCTGCACCTGTTAACAGGTAGTTTGGCCCACTCTTCCTGAGCAAACTGCTCCAGCTGTCTCAGGTTTGATGGGTACCTTCTCCAGACTGCAAGTTTCAGCACTTTCCATTGATGTTCGATAGGATTCAGATCAGGACACATAGAAGGCCACTTCAAAAATAGTCCAATGTTTTGTTCTTATCCATTCTTGGGTGCTTTTAGTTGTGTGTTTTGGGTCATTTATCCTGTTGGAGGACCCATGATCTGCGACTGAGACAGAGCTTTCTGACACTGGGCAGTACATTTCGCTCAGAATGACTTGATAGTCTTGAGATTTCATTGTGCCCTGCACAGATTCAAGGCACCCTGTGCCAGGCGCGTAAAAGCAGCCCCAAAACATAACCGAGCCTCTCCATGTTTCACTGTAGGTACAGTGTTCTTTTCTTTGAAAGCTTCATTTTTTAGTCTGTGAACATAGAGCTGATGTGACTTGCCAAAAGCTCCAGTTTTAACTCATCTGTCAAGGACATTCTCCCAGAAGGATTGTGGCTTGTCAATATGCATTTTAGCAAATTCCAGTCTGGCTTTTTTATGTTTTCTTTCAAAAGTGGAGTCCTCCTGGGTGTTCTTCCATGGAGCCCACTTTCCTCAAAAAAGCGACAGATGGTGCGATCAGAAACAGCGTATCTTCACCTTGGAGTTCAGCTTGTATCTCTTTGGCAGTTATCCTTGGTTCTTTTCTACAATTCGCACTATCCTTCTGTTCAATCTGGGGTCGATTTTCCTCTGCGGCCCGGCAGGAGGTTGGCTACAGTTCCATGTTTATAAAACTTCTTAATAATATTTGCAAATGTTGTCACAGGAACATCAAACTGCTTGGAGATGATGCTTGTAGCCTTTACCTTTACCATGCTTGTCTATTATTTTTCTTTCTGAATCTCCTCAGGCAACTCTCTCCCTTTGCTTTCTCTGGTCCATGTTCAGTGTGGTGCACACAATGATACCCAAACAACACAGTGACTACTTTTCTCCATTTAAATAGGCTGAATGACTGATTACAAGATTGGAGACATGTGTGATACTAATTAAAAAACTAATTAGTTTGAAATATCCACTATAATCAATTATTTATTATCTTTTCTAAGGTACCAACAAATGTGTCCAGGCCATTTAGAATATCTTTGTAGAATA
>JAHFZB010000606.1:0-36166 GCA_036884735.1 Huso huso
GGCCGACTCCAGAGACGGAAGCCAACTGGCTGGAGTGGGGGGAGAGGCTCAGCCATCTCACCGGCACTCTGTGGGTGGTATACGCTTCTCCGGGTCCTTTTCCCACGGTACTGATGTGGTAGACGCCGAGCCGGGCTGGTTTGTTACACCACCGGATCCGGACGGCGATACAGTATCGCTCACCTGGTGAATTGTACGTCATCACGGTCCGCGAGGGTTCAGTTTTCACCGGATGTCGACCCACATGAACAACATCAGCGCTCACGAAAAGTGGTCCTCAAGATTTAACTGTGACCTCGAGGCCGCGACAGGTGGGGCCAAGAATACCCTCTCTCGCCGGCAGTTTCCAGAGAGCTGACCAGCCTTCTGGTCGACATCTGGCGCTGGGTATCTATCGCCCCCGCCTTTCACCTTCACCAGGGTGAGGAGGGGCGGTGTCTCAGTCCGATCGAGGCCCACACAAGGCCACCAGGAACCACGCTTACCGCGTTTCGCTTCCTCCACAGGCCGGGCGCCGCTCACGGACCACAACCTGGTGGCCGGGCGGTGGCCCCGGTGCCAGTCGGCACGCCTACTGGCACTTTAACAACGCCTTGTTGAGGACGAGCGCTTTGAGCGGTCTTTCCGGGACTTTTGGACGGTCTAGACTGCAGACGATCCGCTTCCCCCACGTGGCGCCAGTGGTGGGACGTGGGGAAAGCGCAGATCAAGATCTTCTGTCAGGAGCACGAGGGGCGCCGAGCATGGAGGGATCACGGATCGAGCGGCTGGAAAGGGAGCTGCTCGATCGAGAGCCGCCTGGCTCAAGGGGACCCACTCGAAAGCAGAGCGCGTACGTAGAGAAGAAGAAGAGCCCCGCGGGACCTGCAGCCCAGCGGTCCCGGGGCGCGCAGCGCCAAGGACCAGTTCTCCGGAGATGGACCGCGCTCACACTTTCACGCTGGAGAGAAAGAAGGACCGCAGGAACATCACCGCCTTCTGGCAGACGACGGTTCCCTTTGTGACGGATCCGAGAGCTTGAACGAGGGCCAGAGTTTTTTACTCTGACCTTTCTCCGGATCCCGCCGACCACGACGCGTAGGTTCTTGGGATGGGCTTCCCACGGTCGGCGAGGGCGTCAGGGATGAGTTCGAGGGCCAGCTGACTCAGTCCGATGCCCTATAACAAACAAATCGGCATCGAATGGCTGGACCGTGGAGTTCTTCAAGAAGTTTTGGGACTTGCTGGGGCCCGCCTTGCGCTGGTCCTGGCGGAAGTTTCGACGACCGGGATGCCTCTTTTCGAGGAGGGCGGTGATCACGCCCTGCCCAAGAAGGGAGATTCCGCTGCCTGAAGAACTGGCGCCCGGTCCGCTGCTGTGCACGGGACTAAATCGCGGGCCAAGGCCGCCCTGAGGCTCGTCGTCTGTTGGCAGACGTGATCCAACCCGGCCTTACACGGTCCCAACCGACGATTTTGATAACATCTTTCTGTTCGGGACCTCCTGCACTACCGTAGGGACCGGTCGGGTCGGTCGCCCATCTCGACCAAGAGAAGGCGCTCGAATCGGGTGGATCATTGCATCTCTTTGAATTTCGCGAGCATTCGATTCGTCAAGTTCGCCGGCCTTCCGAATGCTGCACGCCTGCCGAAAGTGCCTTTTGAAGGTGAACTGTCCCTCGACCGCTACCGCCTTCAGGAGAGGAGTACGCCAAGGCTCCTCTGTCCGACAACTGTACACGCCAGCACGAGCCTCCGCCTCCTTCGCAGGGAGGCTCACGGGATGGCGCCGCGCCGGACACGGTCCTGTCGGCCACGCCCGACGACGTGCTCCTCGTGGGCTCCTCCATCCGGGCCGATCTGGAGATGCGGAGCTGCCAGAGCTACTCTGCCGCCCTCTGCCAAGATTGACCAAATGTTCGGTTATTGGTAGTTCCCTGGCGGGTGACTTCCTTCGCCGCCCAGCAGTTCCAGTGAGCGCGGACAGCTTCAAATACCTGGGAGTCCACCGAGCCCCGCATGGAGACCTCGGGTCGCGAGCCAACTGGGTGGAGTTGAGGACAAGGTGGCTGCTAGCTGAGGTCGTGGTCGGGTCTGCTGAAACTGCTTTCCTTCAGGGGACAGGCCTGGTGACAACCACAGGGAAGGGCCGATGCTTTGGCATCACTCACCGCCCTGAGCCTCGGGCCCCTGAGCTTGTGTCCAGGGTCCAGAGAAGGGACGGACTTTTCTGGGCCGGAAAGCATTGGGTCTCTGGGCGGGGCCCTGAGCCTCCCCTGCCGAGGGAGGGCAAGGGCTGGTGCATCAAGAGCCAGGTGCACACCTTCCTGCCTTCAGACCCTGCAGAGATTCCTGCACAGGATCTGGCCCCCGCAGCAGTGGCCGCTGGGCCTCCTCCTGTTGGCGCCAGCTGCACCGCTACCACCGCGCTGTTCTGGATCACCTCCGGGAATCCCGCCTCCTCCCAGCGCCGGGTCTTTTACAGGGACCTGCCTGGCGACCGAGCAGCTTGACATCGCCGAGACGCTGTTCCACCGAGGGGGAGGAATTTCCTGGAGCCCCCCCTGCACAACCCCCCATCTAGGGGCGCAGGCGAACTCATGGCGCGGAGCCTGTTGATTCGCCAAGGTGACCAGAGTCTGGGATCTCCTGATCACCAACGCGCAGCGGCTGACCCCTGAGTCGCTGGTCGCTGTGGGCGACCTGGGGACCTCAGAACGCCCGTTGAGCGATCCGAGTGCAAGCAGTTTGTACCCAGACTTGTCGGGTATCCGAGGGGGGTCCTCAGGACCGGGAGCCATCGCCCCTCCCTACCCCGCCCTCCGTCCTTGGGATCAAACCAAAGGATCGGGCTCCCTCAGCCTCCCCCCTCGAGAATCACCTGAGCAGGACTCGCAGTTCTCCTCACCCCTTCGCTCCGCGGTCGAGGACCCTGTACGCTGGCATGGCGCCTCCCACCCTCCACTCGCCCCTCCCCGCCGAGACACCGCCATGGGAGCCCTCCAACCCCGGGAGGGCGAGTCCCCAGTGGGAGGCTTTAGGCCTGGTCCCCCCAGAGGGCTGGGGACCCTGGGATGGAGGGTGCTGCACGGAGCGCTGCCAGAGAGGTCTTATATTTTCACCGACTTCCTGGACCCTGCATGCCCTTTTCTGGCGAGTCCCAGTCGGTGTTCCACATTTATTTTTTTGCGCCAGGCTGCAGCCGCTTTTTTTTGTTCCTGAAGAACCTTTGCTGCAGTTCTGGCTGCATTTTTTCCCCTACCTTTTTTATTTTCGGGCACCCCTGTTCGTGGCTCCACCAGGAAGAGGGACCTCCTGGGGACCTGCTCTGGCTCTTGGCAAACTTACCATCTACAAGACCAGGAAGCTGAAGATCACCGGGAGGGTCTTTGACTGTGGGGCCATGTTCAGGGCCCTCCTTCGCTCCCCGGTGGCGCTTGAGCACGCCGACGCTGGAGTCCACTGGGCTTACTACGACGGCTTTGCCTAATTAGTGGGTTTCTGGGTGGCGTGCTCTGCACCACCCCCCCCCCTTTGTTTTGAATATTTAATTTTGGAAAACTGGACTTAGTTAACGTCATGGTTGGCACCCCTTTGATTAGGGGGTGCCAACTGAATCCCACCGGCTGCCTTCGGCAGCTGGCGCTGCTGCCAATAGGCAAGTCGGCTCAGTTTGTTACTGCGGCCTTAAATAGGCTGTACCCTTGAGCAGAGCAGACTCAGAGAGGAGGAGAGCCCTGCTAAAAGTTTATTAAAACAGTGTTTTAACTTTTTATTTTCCAAACTTTTTTATTTTTTATTATTTCTAAAGTAGCAGGGCACCTTTTGTTTAAAAAAATATTTTTGATTTTATTTTTTTAAAAACACTTTTCCTTTTTTCCTTTTCTGTTTTGTTTTGCATAAGCAAGTGCAGGAGAGATTTTTGGCTTTTGTTTTTTTCCTTTTTTAAAAAAAAAAAACACTTAATTAAACTTTTTATTTCATTTAAATTGTTTTATTTTTGTCTTTTATTCATATTATTTTCATTTATAAACTGTTTTAGTTTTTATTTAAAAAATTATTTTTTAATTCCCATCTCTGTTTTAGTTTTGTTTTAAAAGGCCATGTTTTTGTTTGCCCTTAGTTTGTTTTTGATTTTTCTTATAAGTTTAAAACCATTTTTTTAGTTTGTCTCTTTGTTTACTTTTGATTTTTTTTTACCCTTTAAAACTATTTTTTTTGTGTTTTGTATTTGTTTATTTATTTAAAAAATATATATATATATATATATATATATATATATATATATATATATATATATATATATATATATAAAAATAAAGAAACTTGTTTCAAAAAAAAAAAAAAAAAAAAACTTTTCTGTTTGTTTCATTTTTATTTTTGCCCTGTGCACCTGCACTAGAGAGGGGTGTATCTTATTTTATTTTTTTTGTTTTAAAATAAATAAATAATTTTTTTTTTTTTTTTTTTTTTTTTATTTAATTATTAATGCAAAATTGAAAAAGGTGGTGTATTATTTTTTTTTTTATTTATTTAAAATATTTAAAAAAAACAAACAAACAAACAAACAATTGTTTGTTTATTTAAAAATGAGGGGAGAAAACACAGGCCCCTTAAAGGGCAAAGGTGGCTGCAGGGGGAGGCTGCAGCCCCTTTTTCTTGACCAGGAGGCACGGGTCAGGTGCCTCCTGAGATACCTTCATAGAGGATTTGTCAAGGCCATGGCCAAGGTGGTGGGGGGTTTATCAACCATCGTGGGCGGCCTCAAAGATGTATGGGCAAAGCCGCCTTCTTTAAAATCTGAGGCCGCCACGCATACAGCTATTGAGAGGGGGTCGGGGGGATATACATCCCCATTGAACCCTTGAGGGGTTGGGGCACAAGGGTCGCCCCTCTCAAACGCCCCACCTTTTGAAGGACGACCTCCTGAAGTCTCCACTTCAGGCCCTAGGGGAGCTAAAAACAGGCATCCACCCCATCCCCCTAGGGTGCAAGGACCAACCCTCCGCCACGCTGTCCTTCCCACGCCAGGTAACCATCCACCTGGCGGGAGGGACACAGGGGAGGCTTGGGTCCCCTTCCAGGGGACCACTATGTCATTTTTTACCTCGAGGAGGGTTTTCACCTGCAAGGAGTTGGGGCACCAAAAAAAGAGGTGCCCCTAAACTCCAGAAAAGCTAAAGCCACCAGAAGCAGACCCCTCCGAGTCCACTTCGCCCGGGACCTCAAAAAGGCTGAGAGGGGGGACAACACCCCCTCCCAGAACATCCTGGGGAAAGGGAGAGAAGGCCCCGAGGTGGGCCGGACCCTCCAAGGCCCCAAAGCTGCTGCTGGGGGAGAAGGCCGTCGAAGTGGACCTTGCGGCCAAGAAGAAGGTGGCGCCAGGTCCACCGGGAGGCTGCTGGGGAGACTAAGCCCGGCCGGGCACCATCTGGAGCGGTGGGGCAGGGGAGTCCCCAGAAGGGGAGACTCCTCCCACGGCACCCGAGGTGCAGGCAGGGCAAAGCCGCCTGCAGGAGTCCAAACCTCCCTCCCCCACAGAGGGCGAGGAGCCTCAGGGGGAAGAGGAGGGGAAGAGGGTGTTTTCCCCACGCGTGCGGTGCACGCAAGTGCACACGCACGGCCCCTGGTGGGGTCCCGGGGGGGCGACAGAGGGCCCCCCAAAACCAAAGTGACTGCCCGGGCGTCCCCATGTCGGGCAATGAGGGCCCCGCCCTCGGAATGCCACACAGGGGGGAGAAGGATCCATCCCCGAGGCGTCCGGGGCTCAAGGAAGAAACAGGAGCCCATGGAAGAGGCCCGAGAGGCCAGAGGGGGGAGGGAGGAACCCGTGAGGGCAAATGAAGCCCCTTCAGGTAGATCCCTCCCCCGTCACTAAAGAGACCTCGGAAGCCGGCCCCCACTGAGGGGCTGGCCACCGAGGGCCAGGGGCCCAGGAGGGCCCCTAAAAGAACACCTGCCTCGGCACCGCCTCCCTCCGTAGCTTACACAGGTCCGGAAACCTGTGTTGCCGAGGAGGGGCGTGGAAACAGCTCTCGAGGCAGGCATGGGCTCAAGAGATAATGCGGAGCCCATGCAGGCTTACCACCGAGGGGCCGGAGGGGGGAAGAACCTCCCAGGTCAAAAAGAACTGCCTCTGGCTCCCGAGGCAGGCGTGGCCTGCGGGAGGAGGCAGGATCCGCCCCCGAGGAGCCGGTGGGCCCGCGAACCAACTCCGAGAAAGAATGCTCTGGACCCCCGCCAGGAGGGTCGGGGGGGAAGAACAGCCCCCAAGAACAAGATCGGAGGGGAAGCCTCAAGAACTTCCCTGCCTCAGGCGGCGGGGGGTGTCAGTTTCGCCCGGCTGCCGCGGGAGGGGACGAAAAAACACCCCTGAGGCAGCGGCGGGTTTCATGGAGCCCGCTAATATTGGTCTCTCCGGAGCTGAAGGGAGGGGAAGAACCAGAGAGGGCAGAAGGTGGTGCCCTCGAGGTAGATCCTCCCCCGGAAAAACGGGCCCAAAACCGGTCCCCTGAACCAACACCTGAGGGACCGTCTCCAGTCACCGAGGGGCGGGAGGAGCCCCTTGAACAACAACCGCCCGGGGCCTTTTCCGGCGGGCGACGGAGGGCTCCGCCCTCGCCTGGGCCGGGGAAACACGCCCGAGGCGTCCCGTGACTGATGCGGGGAGGGGAAGGACCCAAAGGGTGTATCCTTTCTAGGGGAGGGAGGGGAAGGACCGGAGAGGGTGGATCCCCTTCCTTCGAGGGAAGAGGACGGGCCTGAGACCGCTTCGACCTCAAAGGAGGACCCAGAGCGGGGACCAGACCATCTGGCTCATGGCAGATGCTGAGCTACTCGCCTGGCCCCCAAATCGGGGGCAGACGGTCCCTGCAGGGTCTCTCCGCCGTCTTCTCCGCCGCCCCTGGGGGTGGGGCCAGGGGACCGGGTGAAGTCAAAACAGCATAACAACGCCACGCCACCCACCAACGGGAGTGCGTTAGGCTTTACCACGCTGAGGGGGGCGATGGAGAGCTGAGGGAGAGGGAGGAGGATACCGAGTCCACGGGCAGCGGGGCTCGAGGTTCCGCCCGTCCTTCCTGACATCCCCTGCGGCGGATCTCCTGGAGTTCTTGGAGGCCACCGCCCACCGCAGGGACAAGGTACAGCTGGCCCTGGACAAATGGGGGATTTCCAGAGGATCCCAACCTCTGTGAGGTCCTTCCTCAGGGCCAGTCGCCAATAAAACTGCCTCAACGCACATTCGGCCCGCAAGTTACACCCACCAGTTGGTGAGCTGGGGAGAACCCAGGATCTCCCGTGAGCGGCCACCGACAACTCCTGACAGAAGATCATGTATCACATCGGGTACTGTGAACGCCAACGGGTGTAGGGACCCTTTCCAGGGGCCCAGGTAATCTCCTACCTGAAAAGGGGGTTACTCTGTGTGCTTCCTGCAGGAAACCCACAACTCCAGAGACGGAAGCCAACTGGCTTTGGAGTGGGGGGAGAGTGTCGCTCAGCCATCTTACCCGCACCTCTGTGGGGTGGCTACGCCTTTCTCCGGGTCCTTTTTTCCCACGGTACTCGTGGTAGACGCCGAGCCGGGTCGTTTGTTACACCATCGATCCGGACGGTTACAGTATCGCTCACCCGTGAACGTGGTACGCCGCCCCCACGGGTCCGGGCGAGGGTCCAGTTCTTTCGCCGGATGTCGAATTCCATGAACAACATCTGCGCCGACGAAAGTGCGTGGTCCTCGGAGGTGATTTCAACTGCACCCTCGAGGCCGCCGGACAGGGTGGGGGCAAGAACACTACCCTCTCTGCCGGCAGCACTGAGAGAGCTGACCGCCAGCTCTCTGGTCGACATCTGGCGCTGGCATCACTCGGACGCCCCGCCTTCACCTTCACCAGGGTGAGGGAGGGGCGGTGTCCAGTCCCGGATCGACAGGTTCTACGTCATCAGGGAACTACCGCCACTGGGCGCCGCCTCCGCATCAGGCCGGCGCCGTTTCACGGACCACAACCTGGTGGCGCGGGCGGTGGCCCTGGTGCCAGTCGGCGGGCACGCCTACTGGGCACTTTAACAACGCCTTGTTGAGTGGGACGCTTTGAGCGGGTCTTTTCCGGGACTTTGGACGTCTTGGCACGGCAGACGCATCTCGCCTTCACGCGGGCGCCAGTGGTGGGACGTGGGGAAAGCGCAGATCAAGATCTTCTGTCAGGAGTACCAGGGAGGCGAGCAGGCGGAGGGATTCACGGATCGAAGCGGCTGGAAAGGGAGCTGCTCGATCTGGAGAGCCTGGCCCTGCAGGGGCCCACGAGCAGAGCAGAGAAGAAGAGAAGAAGAGCAGCGGTCCGGGGAGTTTGAAAGTCATGGATCCAGTTCCTTCGAGATGGACCGCTGCTCACACTTCTTCTACGCATTGGAGAAAAAGAAGGGAGTCCGCAGGAACATCACCTGCCTTCTGGCAGACGGGCGCCTTCTGACGGATCCGAGAGAGTGAACCAGAGGCCAGAGCCTTTACCTGACCTTTCTCCGATCCCGCCGACTCTGGACGCTGCAGGTTTTTTGGGATGGGGTTTCCCACGGCCCGGCGAGGGCGCCAGGGATGAGTTCGAGGCCAGCTGACTCCCGGCTTCCGACGCCAGTCGGATGCCCACAACAAACGCCGGGCATCGACGTGGTTGACCGTGGAGTTCTTCAAGAAGTTTTGGGACTCTGCTGGGGCCCGTTTTGGTGGTCCTGGCGGAAGCCTACGACCGGGAGATGTTCTTTCGATGAGGCGGGCGGTGATCACGCCTCTGCCCAAGAAGGGGATTCTCGCTGCCTGAAGAACTGGCGCCCGCCCTCGCGCTATGCACGGACTATAAAATCGGGCTAAGGCCGCCTTGAGGCTCAAGTCGGTATGGCAGACGTGATCCACCCCGGTTGAAATCTTACACGTCCCGAACCGGACGATTTTTGATAACATCTTTCGGTTTCGGACCTCCTGCACTACTGAGGGGACCGTCGTCGGTCGCCTTCTTGTCGCCGAAGAGAAGGCTCGAACCGGGTGGATCACGGTATCTTTTCGAACCCCAGCATTCCGGATTCGGCCGGCCGCCGCCTGTTCCGGATGCTGCACGTCGAAAGTGCCTTTGGAAGGTGAACTCGTCCCTGACCGCCCCTCGCCTTCAGGGGAGGAGTACGAGCTGCCCAGTCCGACAACTGCGCGGTGCATCTTGTCCCTGCCTCCTTCGCAGGAGGCTCATGGGGACGGCGCCGGACGGACACGAGGGGGTCCCGGGCTTACGACGACGCGTTCCTGTGGCCTCCCGATCCAAGCTGATTCGGGAGAGGATGCGAGCTGCCAGAGCGTTTACTCTGCTGCCGCCTTCGCCAAGATCAACTGGGACCAAATGCTCCGGGTTGTTGGTAAAGGTCCCCGGCTGGTGGACTCTTCCCGTCTCCAGCCCAGCAGTTCCAGTGGAGCGCGGACAGCTTTAAATAGCCCGGGAGTCCACCTGAGCCCCCATGAGCCCTCGGTCGCAGCCAACTGGGTGGAGTTGGGAGGACAAGGTGGCTGCCAGACTGAGGTCGTGGGTCGGGTCTGCTGAAAGTGCTTTCCTTCAGGGGCAGTGGGGCTCTGGTCATCAAACACTGGTGGCGCCGATGCTTTGGCATCACTCACGGCCCCTGAGCCTGCCCCCCTGAGTTTGTGGCCAGGGTCCAGAGGAAGCTGACGGACTTCTTCTGGGCCTGGAAAGCATTGGCCCTCGCGGGGTGCTGAGCCTCCCCCTGGCTGAGGGGGGACAAGGGGTTGTGTGCATCAGGACCCAGGTGCACACCTTCGGCCCAGACCCCTGCAGAGATACCTGTAACGCTTAACCGCCCAGCAGGTGCGCGCTGGCCTCCTCTTCCTGGGCGCCAGCTGCACCGCTGGGCTACACCGCAGCTGTTCTGGCTCGACCTCCCCGGGATCCGCCTCCTCGAGCTGCCGGGTCTTTTTACAGGGACCTGCTCAAGACCCGAGCATGTTTGACGTCGGGCCGAGACGGTTCCACCGAGGGGAAGAATTTTCTGGAGCCCTGCTGCACAACCCCATCTAGGTGCGCGCAGGCGTTGAATCCTTCGCGGTGGAGCCTGTTGATCTCGGGCCAAGGTGACCAGAGTCTGGGATCTCCTGGATCACCAACGCCGGGCGTGGTTTACCCCTAGTCGCTGGTCGCCAGGGCGCAAGCCTGGGGACCCTTCAGAACGCCCGCCGTTTATCC
Source organism: Huso huso (assembly GCA_036884735.1). Taxonomy (NCBI): domain Eukaryota; kingdom Metazoa; phylum Chordata; class Actinopteri; order Acipenseriformes; family Acipenseridae; genus Huso; species Huso huso. The sequence continues at coordinate 10,218 of JAHFZB010000606.1, forward strand.
GGGAGTGCAAAGCAGCTTTGCACCCAGACTCTGGCGGTATCTGAGGGGTCCTCAGACCGGGAGCCATCGCCCCTCCCTACCCCGCTCTCCGTCCTGCTGATCAAAACCAAAGGATCGGGCTCCCTCTCAGCCTCCCCGAGAATCACCTGAGCAGGACTTCGAAGTTCTCCTCGACCCCTGCCCGTGGTCCAGGAGGACCCTGTACGCCATGGCGCTTCCACACCTCCACCTTCGGCCTGCCCGCCGAGACACCGGCCATGGAGCTCCCTCCAACCCCGGAGGCGAGAGTCCCCAGTGGGAGGCCTTGTATCCCGGGCTGGTCCTCAGAGGCGCTGGGACCTGGGATGGAGGGTGCTTCACGAGCGCCAAGGCCAGGAGAGAGGTCCTATGCCACTTCACCCACACTGGACCCCAGATGCCCTTTTTATGTGAGTCCGAGATCTGTATTATTCCACATTTACCTCCTTTGCGCCAGGCTGCAGCCGCTTTTTTTTGTTCCTAAAGAACCTACTGCTGTAGTTCTGGCTGCATTTTTTCCCCACCCTTTTTATTTTCGGGCACCTTGTTCGTGGCTCCACCAGGAAGAGGGACCTCCCCTAGAACCTGCGTTCCGGCTCTGGCAAACTTACCATCTACAATCACCGGGGGGTCTTTGACTGTGGGGCCATGTTCGTGGGCCCTCCTTCGCTCCTCGGTGGTGTTGAGCACGCCGACGCGGGAGTCCACTGGGCTTACATGACGGCTTTTGTCCAATTAGTGGGGTTTGGGTGGCGTGCTCTGCACCACCTCCCCTTTGGTTTTGAAAACATTTTAATTTACAGTTTTGTTGGCCCCCTTTGATTAGGGGGGCCAAACTGAATTTTTTCACCGGCTGCCATTAGGCAGTTGGCGCCGGCATGCCAATAGGCAGCTGGCGCAGTATTTCAACGCCATTAAATAGGCTGCAACCTTGAGCGAGAGCAGACGTGTGAGGAGAGTCCTGATAAGAGTTCAAAAAACAGTGTTTTCAACTTTTTATTTTCCAAATCTTTTATTTATTCTTATTTCTAAAGCAGCAAGGCACATTTTGTTAATTAAAAACTTTATTTAGTGTTTTTAAACACACTTTTTTTTTGTTCTCACACACTTGTTTTGTTTGCAAGGTAGGGCAGCCATTTTTGTTTTTTTTTTCTTTGTTTGTTTTGTTCTTTTTTTTTTATTTCCTTTAAACTAGTTTCTTTTTTTTTGCTTTTTTTAATTTTATATTAAAGAGCACTTTTTAGTTTTATTTTAAAATCATTTTAATCATTGCAATTGTTTTAGTTTTTGTTTTTAAAATCTTTTTGTTTTAATCCCCTGTTTCTGCCTTTGCAGAGGGGGGGAGGCAAGGAGCACAGGCCATGTGCTCCTTTGTTTGTCCTTAGTTTTTTTTTTTTGATTTTTTTTTTAGTTTAGAACTATTTTTTTAGTTTTAAACTTTGATTTATTTTTGAATTTTTTTTTTTACCCCTGCACTATTGGAGTGCAGGGGTGTGTGATTTGTATTTGTTTATTTATTTAAAACTAAAGAAAATACGCTTGTTATTAAAAAAAAAAAAAACCCCTTGTCCTTTGGTTGTTTTATTTTTCTTTTGTAGGTGCCCCTGCACTATTGAGTGCAGGGGTGGGTGTGTGAATTTTTTTTTTTTGTTGTTTTAAAACTAAATAAATAATTTTGTTTTGTTTGTTTTATTTTTTGTTTATTTAATTATTAATTAAAAAAAAAAAAAAAAAACCCTTTGTAGCCTTGTGTGCCCCTGCACTATTGGAGTGCAGGGGGTGAAATTTGTGTTTGTTTTGTTTTGATTTATTGTTTTGTTTATTTAAATAATGAGTGGGCAGAAAACACAGCCCACCAAATAATGGGCAAAGGTGGCTGCAGGGGGCTGCAACACCTTGTAATATTACCAGGAGGCACGGGTCAGGGTGCCTCCTGAAGGACTCTCTCAATCGAGGGATTTGTCAAGGCCATGGCAAGGTGGAAATATCGGCCATCGTATGGCTCTCCAAAATGTACGGCAAAAGCCGTCTTTTTTTAAAATCGGAGGCCGCCGCGAACACGGCGATCGAGAGGGGTTCAAGGTGGCGGGGATTTTTATCCCCGCCGAACCGCCATGGGCCTGGGGCACAAGTTGGGGTCGCCCCATCGAACGTGTGCCTTTTTTTTGAGGGACGACCTGCTCAGGCCCCACTTGCAAGCCCTGGGGAGATCAAAACATCGATCCACCCCCCCCTGGGCTGCAAAGATCAGCCCTCCGCCACGCCCTATCTTTCCGCCGCCAGACCATCCATCCACGGGCCGGGAGGTGGGAGGAGGGTATTTTGTGGTCCCCTTTGAGGGGACCACTATATGTAATCTTTTATTTTCGGAGGAGGTGCGTGGTGTTACCACTGCAGGGAGCTGGGGCACCAGAAAAGAGGTGCCCAAGCTTCCAGCAGGGCGCAAAGCCACCCGCTACGCACTGAGATCGCGCCTCCGGAGTCCACTCCGCCTCGGGCCTCAAAGAGGCCCGCAGAAGGGGGGAAAAAAAGCACCCGCCACCCCCCAGGAACATCTGAGGGGAGGGGGAGAAGGCCCCCGAGGTGGCCGGACCCTCCCGCAGCCCTGAAAGTGCGCTGTGGAGAAGGTCGCCAATGGACCTTGGTCGCCCAAAAAGAAGGTGGCTGCCAGGTCCACGGGGAGGCTGCCGGGGGACGGCCCACCGCCGCACCATCTGGCGGTGGGTCTGGGGTCTGAGTCCCCCCCCACCCCCCCCCTCAAGGAGAGGCAAAGGCCCAAAAAACAAAACCCACCCCCCCAGAGGGCTTAGGAGAGAGAGAAGCTGCCGGAGGTGGGCTCCCACGCCGCGGGAGGGTAGTGGGAGGGGACCGCCCAGAAGGAGGGCCCAGGCACCACGGGTGGTCCTCCCCCAACAAAGGGCGATGAGCCTCTGTCGGGCACCCAGGCCCGGTCCTCGTAATGTCGGGAGGGGTGGGATCCATCCCCTGAGGGTCCAAGTGAAGAAGCAGGAGCCCATGGAAGAGGCCCCCCCGCAGCCAAAGGGGAGGGAGGGAGGCGAGGGCAAAAGAAGCCCTTCTTCAGATCCTCCAGTCACACAACAGAGTGCAGCCTGCCCCGGCCTCATGGTAGAGGGGTCCCCGAGGGGGGCGAAAGAGGGCCCCCAAAACAGCACTGCCACTGGCACCGCCCGACGGCGTGAACCCTGTGTTGCCGAGGAGGGGGGGCTAAGGAACCAGCCCCAGGAGGGCTGGGCTGGATGAAGCCGGAGCCCCCATGCCACCCCAGAGGGGACGGAGGGGCGGATGAACCACCCCTCCCAGAACAAGAGGTCCCGGGAGGAGGGAGGCGGATGCCCGGAGCAGGCAGGGAGGAGGCCCATGCAATGCGGAGAGCAGGCGGCCGAGGGGAACCAGGGGGGAGGGACTCCCAAGAACAAGAGCTGCCTTTCAGGCTTCCCTTATGGCGACGGGGTTTTCGCCACTGCTGCCAAGGAGGGGGAAAGGAACACCCCTGAGGCAAGCGGTGGGTTTCGGGAGCCCGCCTACATTGGTCTCCGGAGGAGGAAGGGGAGGGGAACCAGAGAGGGCAGAAGGTGGTGCCCTGAGAAGAACCCCGGCTGGGCACGGGCTGAAGAAACCGTCGTCGCCAGCACCAGGTCCGGTTCCAAACCTGGGGTGGGAGGAGCCCTGGAAGAACAACAGCCCTCTTCCGGCGGCGACGGGGGGCGCCCTTGCGATGCCCGTCGGGGGAAACATCGCAGGCGTCCCGTGACTGATGCGAGGAGGGAGGAGAACTATCCCCTTTCCTAGGGAGGAGGGGAAGGACCCGGAGAGGGTGGATCGGCCTTCTGAGGAAAGAGGACGGCCGAGACCGACAACGACCTCAAAGGAGGGCCCATGCTGGGACTAAACCTCCGCTCGGCGGGAGCCGGAGGGGAAGAACCACCTGTCCCACAGAAAGAATTGCTGCCGGCTCCCATCGCCCCCTGGGGTGGGGACAGGGATCCGTGAAGCCCTCAAGATAAGGCGCAACGCGCCACCCACCAACGGAGCCCATGGGCTTTACCCCAGGGGGCGTATGGAGTCGGAGGGGAGGGAGAACAGCCGGGCAAGAAGCTCGGAGGTTCCGGCAGCCTTCCCCGGGACATCCCTGGGGGCGATCGCCTGGAGTTCTGGAGGGAGAGAAGGAACACTGGCTGAGGCAAATGGGGGTTCCAGAGGATCCCAGAGAGGGGAGGGGAAGGGACCCGTAGGGTGGATCCCCTTCCTTCGAGGAAAGAGGACGGCCTGAGAAGCTCTCCTCCCTGAGGGACAGAAGGTGGATCTCCTGAGTTCTTGAGGCCAGATCCCTCCCGAGAGGGACAAGGTACAGCTGGCCCTGGACAAATGGGGGGATCCAGAGGATCCAGAGGAGGGAGGGAAACGAGAGGGTGGATCCCTCCCCGAGGAAAGAGGGGCCTGAGACCGTGTCCGACCTCAAAGGAGGGACCCAGAGCGGGGACCAAACCATCTGGCTCATGGGAGCTCTGCGCCCGAACCAGGGGGCAGACGGGTCCCCGGAGGGTCCCTCTGCTGTGCTTTACCCGCGAGGGGGGATGGAGAGCTGAGGGAGAGGGAGGAGGCCCAGTCCACGGCAATGGGGGAGGTTCCGGGCCCGCCTCCTGACATCCCGAGGGGGATCTCCTGAGTTCTGAGGGGGGAAGGGGGTACAGCTGGCCCTGGACAAATGGGGGACTTCCAGAGGATCCCAGAGGAGGGAGGGGAAGGACCTGAGGGTGGATCCTTCCTTCGAGGAAAGAGGACGGGCCTGAGACTCTCCCCCGCGGCGATCAAAGGAGGGATCTCCTGGAGTTCTTGGGGGACCAGGGACAAGGTACAGCTGGCCCTGACAAATAGGGGGACTTCCAGAGGATTCCAGAGGAGGGAGGGGAAGGACCCAGAGGGTGGCCTTCAGGGGAGGAAAGAACGGGTCGAGGGTGCAGGGACCCAGAGTGGGGGACCAAACCATCTCTCATGGCAAGGGCCGAAGCCTGCCTGCGCCCTGAAACTAGGGTGCAGACGTCCCCTCCCCCCGTCGGGTGCTCCCTCGCCCCTGGGGTGGGGCAGGGAGGACCGGTGAAGTTTCAAGATAAGGCGCAAATGCGCTCACCCACCAAAGGGAGTGTGTTGTTTTACCATCGCGAGGGGGGGGCGATGGGAGAGCTGAGGGAGAGGGAGAGGATACCGAGTCCACGGGCAGCGCGGGGCTCGGAGGTTCCGCCCTGCCCTCCCTGACATCCCCGCGGGCGGATCTCCTGGAGTTCTTGGAGGCCACCGCCCACCGCAGGGACAAGGTACAGCTGGCCCTGGACAAATGGGGACTTCCAGAGGATCCCAACCTCTGTGAGGTCCTTCCTCAGGGCCAGCCACGCTTGGTCAAAACTTTGGGCTCGAACGCACATTCGGGCCCGCAAGTTACACGGAACCAGTTGGTGAGCTGGGAGAACCAGGATCTCCCGTGAGCATCACCGCCAACCCCTGACAGAGGATCAGCCATCACATCGTACTGTGAACGCCAACGGGGTAGGGACCCTTCCGCAGGGCCCAGGTAATCTCCTACCTGAAAAGGGGTTACTCTGTGTGCTTCCTGCAGGAAACCCACACGACTCCAGAGGCGGAAGCCAACTGGCTTCTGGAGTGGGGGGAGAGTGTCGTTCAGCCATCTCACCGGCACCTCCTGTGGGGTGGCGACGCTCTTCTCCGGTCCTTTCCCACGGTACTCGATGTGGTAGACGCCGAGCCGGGCCGCCTGTTACACCACCGATCCGGGACGGCGACAGTATCGTTCACCTGGTGAACGGGTACGCCCCACGGGTCCGGGCGAGGGTCCAGTTCTTCGCCGGATGTCGACCTCACATGAACAACATCTGCGCCGACGAAAGTGCGTGGTCCTCGGAGGTGATTTCAACTGCACCCTCGAGGCCGCGGACAGGGTGGGGGCAAGAACACTACCCTCTTCGCCGGCAGCACTGAGAGAGCTGACCGCCAGCTCTCTGGTCGACATCTGGCGTTGGCATCACCGGACGTCCCCGCCTTCACCTTCACCAGGGTGAGGGAGGGCGGGTGTCTCAGTCCCGGATCGACAGGTTCTACGTCACCAGGAACCACGCCACTGCGTTCGCTCCTCCGACATCAGGCCGGCGCCGTTCACGGACCACAACCTGGTGGCCGTGGCGGTGGCCCTGGTGCCAGTCGGCACGCCCGCCTACTGGCATTTTTAACAACGCCTTGTTGGAGGACCCAGCTTTGAGGCCTTTCCGGACTTTGACGGTCTGGCACGGGCAGATATCTCGCGCTTCACGCGGGCAGTGGTGGACGTGGGGAAAGCTTAGATCAAGATCTTCTGTCGAGTACACGAGGGGCGCGAGCAGGCGGAGGGACCCACGGATCGAGCTGGCGTGGAAAGGGAGCTGCTCGGTTCTGGAGCCGCCTGGCTCTGGGGACCCACTGAAAGCAGAGCGCGCATTTAAAGAAGAGCACCCTGCGGGACCTGCAGCTCCAGCGGTCCCTGGGGGCGCTTGTAGTGCTTCGCCACGGATCCAGTTCCTTCGAGATGGACCACGCTATCGCTTCACGCTGCTGGAGAAAAAAGAAGGGAGACCGCAGGAACATCACCTGCCTTCTGGCAGACGACGGTTCTTCTGATCGATCCGAGAGAGTGAACGGAGGCCAGAGCCTTTTTACCTGACCCTTCTTCGGATCCCCGTCAACCGACGCTGCGCAGGGTTCTTTTGGGATGGGCTTCCCACGGTCGGCGCAGGGCGTGGGGATGAGTTCGGCCAGCTGACCCAGAGAGCTCTCCGGACGCCCTCAGTCGATGCCCTAAAACAAATCGCCCGGGCATCACGGGTTGACTGTGGAGTTCTTCAAGAAGTTTTGGGACTTGCTGGGGCCCGCCTTGCGCTGGTCCTGGCGGAAGCCTACGACCGGGAGATGCCCCTTTCGACGAGGCGGGCGGTGATCACGCCTGCCCAAGAAGGGGGATCTCCGCTGCCTTAAGAACTGGCGCCCGGTCTCGCTGCTATGCACGGACTATAAAATCGTGGCCAAAGGCCGCCTCCTTGAGGCTCAAGTCCGTGCTGGCAGGCGTGATCCACCCCGACCAGTCCTACACGGTCCCGAACCGACGATTTTTGACAACATCTTTCTGGTTCGGGACCTCTTGCACTACTGCAGGGGACCGGTCGGTCGGTCGCTTCTTGTCTCGACCAAGAGAAGGCGTTCACCGGGTGGATACGAAAGTATCTCTTTGGAACCCCGCAGCATTCGGATTCGCCGAAGTTCGTCGGCCTCTTCCGAATGCTGTACGCCTCTGCGAGTGCCTTTGAAGGTGAACTGGTCCCCTGACCCGCCCTCGCCTTCAGGAGAGAGCACGTCAGGCGATGCCCTCTGTCCCGACAACTGTACGCTGTGCATCGAGCCCTTCCTCTGCCTCCTTCTTCGTAGGGAGGCTTACGGGGATGGCGCTCGGCGCGCCGGACACGAGGTGGTCCTGTCGGCTTACGCCGACGATGTGCTCCTCTTGGCCTCCGATCCGTCGATCTGGGAGGATGCGGAGCTGCCAGAGCGTTTACTCTGCCGCGTCCTCTGCCAGGATCAACTGGACCAAATGCTTTGGGTTGTTGGTAGGCCCCTGGCGGGTGGACTTCCCTGCGCCGCCAGCCCAGCAGTTCCAGTGGGAGCGGACAGCTTCAAATACCTGGGAGTCCACCTGAGTTCGCTGGAGACCTCGGTCCAGCAGCCAACTGGGTGGAGTTGGAGGACAAGGTTGCTGCGAGACTGAGGTCGTGGTCGGGTCTGCTGGAAAGTGCTTTCCTTCAGGGGACGGGCTCTGGTCATCAACCAGCTGGTGGCGCCGATGCTCTGGCATCGACTCACCGGCCCTGAGCCCGCCCCTGAGTTTGTGGCCAGGGTCCAGAGGAAGCTGACGGGACTTCTTCTGGGCCGGAAAGCATTGTCTCTGGTGGGTGCTGAGCCTCCCTCTGGCCGAGGGGGGGACAAGGGTTGGTGCATCAGGACTCAGGTGCACACCTTCCGCCTCCAGACCCTGCAGAGATACCTGCATGACCCTGCCCCGCAGTGGTGCTGGGCTGGCCTCCCTCCTCCAAGGCGCCAGCTGCACCGCTGGGCTACTCGACCGGCGCGCTGTTCTGGCTCGACCTCCCGGGATCCGTCTCCCGAGCTGCCGGTCTTTTACAGGGACCTGCTCAAGACCCGAGCATGTTTGACATCGGGCCGAGACGCGGTTCCACCGAATTCCTTCTGGAGCCCCTGCTGCACAACCCCCATCTAGGTGCGCAGGCGTTGGAATCCTGTGTGGGAGCCTGTTGATCTCGGCCAAGGTGACCAGAGTCTGGGATCTCCTGGATCACCAACGTTCGGTGTGGCTGACTCCCAGTCGCTGGTCGCCAGGGCGACACTGGGACCCCTCAGAACGGCCCGCCGGCGATCCGGGAGTGCAAAGTAGCTTTGCACCCAGAGCCCTGTCGGGTATCTCGAGGGTCCTCAGGACCGGGGAGCCATCGTCCCCTCCCTACCCCGGCTCTCCGGTCCTGCTGATCAAACCAAGGATCGGGCTCCCCCTCAGCCTACTCCCTCGAGAATCACCTGAGCAGGATCTCGCAGTTCTCCTCGACCCCTTCGCCTTCCGCGGTTTAGGAGGACCCTGTCTGTGATGGCGCTCCACACCCCTCCACTTCCTGCCCCTTGTCTCCTGCCGAGACACTGCTTAGGCGGGAGCCCCTCCAACCCCCGGAGGGCGAGAGTCCCCAGTGGGAGGCCTTGTACTCCGGGCTGGTCCCCAGAGGAGGCTGGGGACCTGGGATGGAGGGTGCTACACGGAGCGCTTCAGAGAGGTCCCAGTTACTTCACCGACTGACCCCGCATGCCCCTGGTGAGTCAATGGTGTTCCACATTTATTTCCTTTGCTGCCAGGCTGCAGCCGCTTTTTTTTTTGTTCCTGAAGAACCTCCTGCTGCAGTTCTGGCTGCATTTTTCCCCACCCTTTTATTTTCGGGCACCCTGTTCGTGGGCTCCACCAGGAAGAGGGACCTCCTGTGAATCTGCTCCTGGCTCTTGGCAAACTTACCATCTACAAGACCAGGAAGCGTAAGATCACCGGGAGGGTCTTTGACTGTGGGGCCCATGTTCAGGGGCCCTCCTTCGTTCCCCGGTGGCGTTGAGCACGCTGACGCTGAGTCCACTGGCGACATGACGGCTTTTGTCGACTTAGTGGGCTCTGGGTGGCATGCTCTGTACCACCCCCCTTTGTTTTGAACATTTAATTTTGAAAAAAAAAAACCTGGCTTAGTTAACGGCCGGGTTTTGTTGGCACCCCTTTGATTAGGGGTTCCAAACTGAATCTTTTCAACGGGCTGCCTTATAGCTGGCGTCGACTGCCAATAGGCAGTCGCAGTTTGTTGGTTGGCCCTTAAATAGGCTGCACCCTTGAGCGAGAGCAGACGTGTGTGACGAGAGCTCCTGCTCAAAGTTAACAAAACAGTGCTTTAAACTTTTTATTTTAAAAATCTTTTTTACTTAATTTTATTTCTAAAGCAGCAGGGCACCTTTTTTGTTGATAAAACCTTTTATTTAGTGTTTTAAAACACACTTTTTTCTTTTGTTCTCCTACACTTGCTTTGTTTGCAAGTGTAGGAGGGCAGCCATTTTGGCTTGTTTTTTCCTTTGTTTGGTTTGTTCTTTTAATTTTTACTTCCTTTAAACTAGTTTCTTTTCTTTGCTTTTTAATTTTTTATTAAAGAGCACTTTCTTTAGTTTGTTTTAAAATCATTTTTAATAATTACACTGTTTTAGTTTTTGTTTTAAAAATACTTTTGTTTTAATCCCCTGCTTCTGCCTTGTGCAGAGTGGGGGAAGGGCAGGCAGGGAGCACAGGCCACAGACCTCCTTTTTCTTTCAAGTTTAAAACAATTCTTTAGTTTTGAACTTTGATTTATTTTTGAATTTTCCTTTTACCCCTGCACCATTGGAGTGCAGGGGTGTGTGATTTTGTATTTGTTTATTTATTAAAAAATAAACAAATACGTTTATTTTGTTAAAAAAAAAAAAAAAAACCTTGTGTTTTTTTTGTTTTTTTTTTTTTTGTGTGTGTGTGCCCCTGCACCATTGGAGTGCAGGGGTGTGTGTGAATTTTTATTTTTGTTGTTTTAAAAATAAATAAATAATTTTTGTTTGTTAACTTTATTTTTTTGTTTATTTAATTTAAAAAAAAAAAAAAAACCCTTTGTGTTCTGTGTGCCCCTGCACTATTGGAGTGCAGGGGTGTGCAATTGGGTTTGTTTTATTTTGATTTATTGTTTGTTTGTTTTTTAATAAATAAATAAAATTTAAATAATGAGTGGGCAAGCTCCACAGGCCCCAAAAAGAATGGGCACAGGTGGCTGCAGGGAGGCTGCAGCCCCTTTAAAAACATGACCAGGAGGCACGGGGGTCAGGTGCCTCATTAGAGATACCCTCGATAGAGGCCATGGTGAAAGCCATGACCAAGGTGGTCGGGCCATCGACCATCGTGGCGGCCTCAAAGATGTGCGGCAAGGCCGTCTTCTTTTAAAATCTGAGGCCGCCACACACCGCTATCGAGAGGGGTCTCGCGGGGGGGGATATATATCCCATTGAACCCTTGGAGGTTGGGCAGCAGGGTCGTCCTCTCGAACGTCCGCCATTCTTGAAGGACGACCTCCTGAAGCCCCATCTTCAGGCCCTAGGGAGTTAAAAACGGGCATCCACCCCATCCCCTAGGGTGCAAGGACCACCCCCTCCGCCACATGTTGTCCTTCCGACGCCAGGTGACCATCCACCTGGCGGGAGGGAGACCGTGGAGGGCAGTTTTGTGGTCCCCTTTCAGGGACCAATTATGTATCTTTTATTCTCGGAGGAGGTGCGGTGCTACCACTGCAAGGAGCTGGGGCACCAAAAAGAGGTGCCCCAAGCTCCAGCAGGCGCAAAACCACCAGCGCCCGCACCGCGCCCCTCCAGTCCACCCGCCCCGGAGCCCCTCAAAAAGGCCCACAGAGGGGCAAAAAAGCACCCGCCTCCCAGGAACATCTGAGGGGGGAAAGGGAGAGAAAGCCCCGGTGGCGGGCGGACCCTCCGCGCCTCCTGAAAGCGTGCGGGGAGAAAGGCCGAGTGGTCCCGTGGTTGCCCGTCGCAAGAAGAAGGCGGCCAGGTCCACCGGGAGGCCGAGCGGGGAGACGAAGCCCACCGCCGCAACTGGCGGTGGGTCTGGGGAGTCCCTGAGAAGGAGACCTCCACGGCACCCCTCAAGGAGGCAGGGTGGCAAAGCCGCCCAGAAACTAAAACACCATCCCCACAGAGGGCGAGGAGAGAGCCGTCGAGGCGAGCTCCCCGTCACCTGGCAGGGCAGGGGACAGGCCCCACAGCCCTCAGGGGAAGAGGAGGGCGAGGGCGCTTTTCCCACGGTGCACGCAAGTGCACACGCATCGGCCTCTGGTGGGGGTCCCCGGGGCGATAGAGGCCCCTAAACCCAAAGCGACTGCCCGGGCCCCCCTCTCGGCAATGAGGGCCCTGCCACGGCCACAGGGGGGAGAAGGATCCATCCCACGAGGCGGGTCCGGGGCTCCGGGGAAGAAACAGCGGAGCCCATGGAAGAGGCCCCCGCCGAGAGGCAAAAGGGGGGAGGAAGAGGGCAGAATGAAGCCCTTCGGGCAGATCCCTCCCCGCCACTGAAGAGACCTCGAAGCCGGCCCCATCTCCACCATCGAGGGCTGGGCCGCAGGGGGGGTCGCCCGAGGGGCCCAGGAGGGGCCCCTGACAGAACACCTGCCTCGGCACCGCCTACCTCCGGAGGCGACACGGGTCATAAAAAAACCTGTGTTGCCGAGGAGGGCGGCGAAACAGCTCCCGAGGCAGGCGTGGCCCGGGATAAAGCGGAGCCCATGCAGGCGACACCTCCTCGCCGAGGGGCGGAGGGGGGGAAGAACCACTCCTCCCAAAAAGAACTGCCCTGGCTCCCGTCTCCGGGAGGAGGCGGATGGCCCGGGTGGGCTCCGCAAACAACGTGGAGCCCATGCAGGCCCACCTGGCAGAGGGGTCGGAGGGGGAAGAACAGCCCTCCCAAGAACAAAAGCTGCCTCGGGCTCCCGAGGCGGGCGTGAGACGTCCCTGGAACAATGAGCCCCATGACCCGCCGAGGGGCCGAGGGGGGAGAAGACCACCCCCTCCCAGAACAAGATCTACCTCAGGCTTCCCCTCTTGCGGCAGACGGGGGTTCCGGCCCTCGTGCCGCTGAGGGGGGGAGGATACACCCCTGAGGCAGAAGCGGCTCTATGGAGCCCGCGCCCATTGGTCTCCGGAGCGGAAGGGGGGGGAAGAACCAGAGAGGGCAGAAGGTGGTGCCTCATGGTAGATCCCCTCCCCGAAGTGCAACGGGCTAAGAAAACCGGTCCCCCACCCAGCACCGAGGGACGGGTTCCAGTCACCGAGGGGCGAGGGAGGAGCCCTGAAACAACAACCGCCTCGGGCTTCTCTTTCCGGCGGCGACGAGGGCTCTGGCCCTCGCGCAACCGGGGGGAAACATTGCCGAGGCGGTCCCGTGACTGATGCGGGGAAAGGGAAGACCCGAAGGGTGTATCCCCTTTCTCTAGGGGAGGGAGGGAAGGACCCGAGGGTGGATCCCTTCCTTCGAGGAAAGAGGACGGGCCTGAGACCGTGCCTCGGACCTCAAAGGAGGGACCCAGAGCAGGGGACCAAACCATCCGGCTCGGGCGGGCAGAGCGACCGCCTGGTGAAAATCAAGGGTGCAGACGGTCCCCTCAAGGTCCCTCCGCCGATCTTCCCGTCGCGCCCCTGGGGGGGGGGGCTGGGGGGAGACGGGTTAAAATTAAAATAAGACGCAGAGTTGTGCTTCTCCACGGGAGGGGGGTGGTGGAGAACCGAGAGGAGAGGGGAGGGACTCGGAGTCCACAGTCCGCAACGTGGGCTCGGAGGTCTGTCCGCCCCTTCTCCGGACATCCCTGCGGCGGATCTCCTGGTTTTTGGAGGCCACCGTCCACCGCAGGGACAAGGTACAGCTGGCCCTGGACAAATGGGGATTTCCAGAGGATCCTAACCTCTGTGAGGTCCTTCCTCAGGGCCAGCCACGCCAATAAAACTGGGCTCGAACGCGTACATTCGGGCCCGCAAGTTACACGACCAGTTGGTGAGCCGGGAGAACTCAGGATCTCCCGTGAGCGTCACCGACAACTCCTGACAGAAGATCATGTATCACATCGGTACCGTGAACGTCAACAACGGTGGGGACCCTTTCCAGGGCCCAGGTAATCTCCTTCCTGAAAAAGGGGTTACTCTTGTGTGCTTCCTGCAGGAAACCCCACGACCCCAGAGGCGGAAGCCAACTGGCTTCTGGAGTGGGGGAGAGTGTCGTTTAGCAATCTCACCGGCACCTCCTGTGGGGTGGCGACGCTCTTCTCGGTCCTTTCTTCCCACGGTACTCGATGTGGTAGACGCCGAGCCGGGCCGTCTGTTACACCACCGGATCCGGACGGCGACAGTATCGCTCACCTGGTGAACGTGTACGCCGCCGCCCACGGGTCCGCGAGGGTCCAGTTCTTTCGCCGGATGTCGACCTACATGAACAACATCAGCGCCGACGAAAATGCGTGGTCCTCGGGGGTGATTTCAACTGCCCCGAGGCCGCGGACAGGGTGGGGTCAAGAACACTACCCTCTCGCCGGCAGCACTGAGAGAGCTGACCGCTCAGCTCTCTCTGGTCGACATCTGGCGTTGGCATCACTCGGACGTCCCCCCTTTCACCTTCACCAGGGTGAGGGAGGGGCGGGTGTCTCAGTCCCGGATCGACAGGTTCTACGTCACCAGGAACCACGCTCACTGCGTTCGCTCCTCCGACATCAGGCGGCGCCGTTCATGGACCACAACCTGGTGGCCGTGGCGGTGGCCCTGGTGCCAGTCGGGCACGCCTCCGCCTACTGGCACTTTAACAACGCCTTGTTGGAGGACGCGCTTTGAGCGGTCTTTCGGGACTTTTGGACGGTCTGGCACGGCAGGCGATCTCGCTTCCCCACGTGGCGTCAGTGGTGGGACGTGGGGAAAGTGCAGATCAAGATCTTCTGTCAGGAGTACACGAGGGGCGCGAGCAGGCGGAGGGACTCACGGATCGGCGGCTGGAAAGGGAGCTGCTCGATCTGGAGAGCCGCCTGGCTCGTGGGGACCCACTCGAGCAGAGCAGCGTGCGAGAGAGAAGAAGAGCACCCTGCGGGACCTGCAGCTCCAGCGGTCCCGGGGCGCGAAGCGCTTCATGATCCAGTTCCTTCGGGAGATGGACCGCGCTCACTTTTCTTCTACGCGTTGGAGAAAAAAAGAAGGAGACCGCAGGAACATCACCTGCCTTCTGGCAGACGACGGCTCCCTTCTGACGGATCCGGAGAGCGTGAACAGAGGGCCAGAGCCTTTACTCTGACCTCTTCTCTCCGGATCCCGTCGACTCCGACGCGTGCAGGGTTCTGTGGGATGGGCTTCCACGGTCGGCGAGGGCGTCAAGGATGAGTTCGAGGGGCCAGCTGACCCTGGCGAGGCTCTCCGACGCCCTCAGTCGGATGCCCTATAACAAATCGCCGGGCACGACGGGCTGACCGTGGGAGTTCTTCAGAAAATTTTGGGACTTGCTAGGGCCCGCCTGCGCTGGTCCTGGCGGAAGCTTACGAGACCGGGAGATGCCTTCGATGAGGCGGCGGTGATAACGCCCTGCCCAAGAAGGGGATCTCCGCTGCCTTAAGAACTGGCGCCCGTCTCGCTGCTATGCACGGACTATAAATCGTGGCTGGGCGCCGCCTCCTTGAGGCTCAAGTCCGTGCTGGCAGGCGTGGATCCACCCGACCAGTCCTACACGGTCCCGAACGGACAATTTTTGATAACATCTTTCTGGTTGGGACCTCCTGCACTACTGCAGGGGGACCGGTCGGTCGGTCGCCTCTCTTGTCCTCTCGACCAAGAGAAGGCGTTCGACCGGGTGGATCACGAGTATCTCTTCGAACCCTGCGGGCATTCGGATTCGGGTTTAAGTTGTCGGCCTCTTCCGAATGCTGCACGCCTCTGCCGAGTGCCTGTTGAAGGTGAACTGGTCCTGACCGCCCTCGCCTTCAGGAGAGTGCGTCAGGCTGCCCTCTGTCCGGACAACTGTACGCCGCTGTGCATCGAGCCCTTCCTCTGCCTCCCGCGAAGGAGGCTCACGGGATATGGCGCTGGGCGTGCCGACACGAGGGTGGTCCTGTCGGCCACGCCGACGACGTGCTCCTAGTGGCCTCGATCCGGTTGATCTGGAGAGGATGCGGAGCTGCCAGAGCATTTACTCTGCCGCGTCCTCTGCCAAGATCAACTGGACAAATGCTCGGGTTGTTGGTAGGCCCTGGCGGGTGGACTCCCTCCCTGCCGCGCTCCAGCAGTTCCAGTGGAGCAGCGGACAGCTCAAATACCTGGGAGTCCACCTGAGCCCCCGGAGACCTCGTCGCAGCCAACTGGGTGGAGTTGGAGGACAAGGTTGCTGCGAGACTGAGGTCGTGGTCGGGTCTGCTGAAAGTGCTTTCCTTCAGGGGCAGGGCTCTGGTCATCAACCAACTGGTGGCGCCGATGCTCTGGCATCGACTCACCGCCCTGAGCAAACCCCTGAGTTTGTGGCCAGGGTCCAGAGGAAGCTGACGGACTTCTTCTGGGCGGAAAGCATTGGTCTCTGCGGGGTGCTGGAGCCTCCCTCTGGCCGAGGGAGGACAAGGGTTGTGTGCATCAGGACTCAGGTGCACACCTTCCACCTCCAGACCCTGCAGAGATACCTGTACGGGACCCGGCCCCGCAGTGGTGCGTGCTGGCCTCCCTCCTCCTCGCCAGCTGCACCGCTTGGGCTCGACCGCAGCTGTTCTGGCTCGACCTCCCCGGGATCCGTCTCCCGAGCTGCCGGTCTTTTACAGGGACCTGCTCAAGACCCGGAGCATATTCGACATCGGCCGAGACGCGGTTCCGACCGAGGGGGAGGAATTCCTTCTGGAGCCCCTGCTGCACAACCCCCATCTAGGTGCGCAGGCGTTGGAATCCCCCGCGGTGCGGAGCCTGTTGATCTCGGCCAAGGTGACCAGAGTCTGGGATCTCCTGGATCACCAACGCTCGGCGTGGCTGACTCCCGAGGTGGCCGGACCCTCCGCGCCTCCTGAAAGCGTGCGGGGGGAGAAGGCCGCCGAGTGGACCGTGGTTGCCCGTCAGAAGAAGAAGGTGTATGCCAGGTCCCGGGAGGCCAAGCTGGGGAGACGAAGCTCACCGGCCAAATTTAACTGGCGGTGGGGTCTGGGGGAGTCCTCGATAAGGAGACCTCCACGGCACCCCCGGAGGCAGGGCGGCAAAGCCGCCCAAAAACTAAACACCTACTCCCCACAGAGGGCGAGGAGAGAAGGCGAGGAGGCGAGCCCCACGCTGGGCAGGGCAGGGGACCGCCCACAGCCTCAGGGGAAGAGAGGAGGAGGCGCTTCCCACGCGTGTGCACGCAAAGTGCACACGCCCCTGGCCCTGGTGAGGGGTCCCCGGGGGGCGGAGAGGGCCCCCTAAAACCAAAGCGACTGCTCATGGCCCCCCCTCTGCCGGCAATGAGGGCCCCGGCCTCGTAATGCCACAGAGGGGAGAAGGATCCATCCCACGAGGCGTCCGGGGCTGCTGGAAGAAACAGCGGAGCCCATGGAAGAGGCCCCGCCGAGAGGCCTGGGGGGAGGGAGGAACCCGTGAGGGCAAATGAAGCCCTTGGTGATCCTCCCCGTCACTAAAAGACCTCGGGAAGCGGCCCGATTCCACCATCGAGGGCCGGCCGCAGGGGAGGTCGCCGAGGGCGCAGGAGGCCCCTGACAGAACACCTGCCTCGGGCACCGCCTACCTCCGGAGGCGACACGGGTCATAAAACCTGTGTTGTCGCGAGGAGGGGCGCGGAACAGCTCGAGGCAGGCGGCTCGCCGGATAAGCCGGAGCCCATGCAGGCGACCTCCGCCGAGGGGCCGAGGGGGGAAGAACCACTCCTCCCAAAGAACTGCCTCTGGCTCCGTCTCCGGGAGGAGGCGGATCCGCCCGGAGGTGGCGTGGGCTCCGCCAAACAACGTGGAGCCCATGCAAGCGACCCCGCCCGAGGGGTCGGGGGGGAAGAACAGCCCTCCCAAGAACAAAAAGCTGCCTGGGCTCCCGAGGCAGGCGTGGCTCAAGAGACAACGCCGGAGCCCATGCAGACCACCCCGCCGAGGGGCCGGGGGGGGGGGGGAACCACCCTCCCAGAACAAGATCTACCTCAGGCTTCCCTCTCTTGCGGCGACGGGGTTCCGCCCTCGTGCTGGCTGGGAGGGGAGGAGGATACACCCCTGAGGCAGAAGCGGGCTCTGGAGCCCAAGGCTCCATTGGTCTCCTGAGCGGAAGGGAGGGAAGAACCAGAGAGGGCAGAAGGTGATGCCCTCGAGGTAGATCCTCCCGAAGTGCACGGGGCCAAGAAACCGTCCCGACCCAGCACCGAGGGGACCGTTCCAGTCTGCCGAGGGGGCGGGAGGAGCCCCTGAAACAACAACCGCCTCGGGCTTTCTTTCCGGCGGCGCAGGGCTCTGGGCCTCGCCCGTCCGTCCGGGGGAAACATTGCCCCAGGCGGTCCCGTGACTGACGCGGGAAAGGGGGAAGGACCGAAAAGGGTGTATCCCTTCTCTAGGGAGGGAGGGAAGGACCCGAGGGTGGATCCCCTTCCTTCGAGGAAAGAGGACGGGCCTGAGACCGTGCTCGACCAAAGGAGGGACCCAGAGCGGGACCAAACCATCCGCTCGGCGGCGACGCCGAGCGACCGCCTGCGCCCGGAAATCAAGGTGCAGACGGTCCCCGCCAGGGTCCTCCGCCGATCTTCTCCCGTCGCGCCCCTGGGGTGGGGCTGGGGAGCCGGTTAAAATTAAAAATAAGACGCAGAAGTTGTGCTTTTCTCCACCGCGAGGGGGCGGTGGAGAACCGGAGGAGAGGGAGGAGGACTCGAGTCCACGCGCCAACGGGCTCGGAGAGTCTGTCCGCCCCTTCTCCGACATCCCGCGCGGATCTCCTGGTTTTTTGGAGGCCACCGTCCACCGCAGAGGGACAAGGTACAGCTGGCCCTGGACAAATGGGGATTTAGAGGATCCTAACCTCTGTGAGGTCCTTCCTCAGGGCCAGCCACGCCAATAAAACTGGCCCGAACGTGCACATTCGGGCCCGCAAGTTACCGACCAGTTGGTGAGCCGGAGAACTCAGGATCTCCGTGAGCGTCACCGACAACTCCTGACAGAAGATCATGTATCACATCGGTACCGTGAACGTCAACGGGTGTAGGGACCCTTTCCGCAGGGCCCAGGTAATCTCCTTCCTGAAAAAGGGGTTACTCTGTGTGCTTCCTGCAGGAAACCCACACGACCCCAGAGGCGGAAGCCAACTGGCTTCTGGAGTGGGGGAGAGTGTCATTTTAATCTCAACGGCACCTCCTGGTGGGTGGCGGCGCTCTTCTCCGGGTCCTTTCTTCCCACGGTACTCGATGTGGTAGACGCCGAGGCGGGCCGTCTGTTACACCACGGATCCGGGGACGGCGACAGTATCGTTCACCTGGTGAGCGTGTGCAGCGCCGTCCACGGGTCCGGGCGAGGGTCCAGTTCTTTTCGCCGGATGTCGACCTACATGAACAACATCAGCGCCGACGAGTGCGTGGTCCTCGGGGTGATTTCAACTGCACCCTCGAGGCCGCGGACAGGGTGGGGGGTCAAGAACACTACCCTCTCGTCGGCAGCACTGAGAGAGCTGACCGCTCAGCTCTCTGGTCGACATCTGGCGTTGGCATCACTCGGACGCCCCTCGCCTTCACCTTCACCAGGGTGAGGGAGGGGCGGGTGTCTCAGTCCCGGATCGACAGGTTCTACGTCACCAGGAACCACGCTCACTGCGTTCGCTCCTCCGACATCAGGCCGGGCGCCGTTCACGGACCACAACCTGGTGGCGTGGCGGTGGCCCTGGTGCCAGTCGGGCACGCCTCCGCCTACTGGCACTTTAACAACGCCTTGTTGGAGGACGGCGCTTTGAGCGGTCTTTCCGGGACTTTTGGACGGTCTGGCACGGCAGGCGATCTCGCTTCCCCCGTGGCGTCAGTGGTGGGGCGTGGGGAAAGTGCAGATCAAGATCTTCTGTCAGGAGTACGAGGGCGCGAGCAGGCGGAGGGACTCCACGGATCGGCGGCTGGAAGGGAGCTGCTCGATCTGGAGAGCCGCCTGGCTCGCGGGGACCCACTCGAGCAGAGCGCGCGTACGAGAGAGAAGAAGAGCACCCTGCGGGACCTGCAGCTCCAGCGGTCCGGGGCGTTTAGCGTCATCGGCGGATCCAGTTCCTTCGGGAGATGGACCGCTGCTCACACTCTCTTCTACGCGTTGGAGAAAAAAGAAGGAGACCGCAGGAACATCACCTGCCTTCTGGCAGACGGCGGCTCCTTCTGGCGGATCCGGAGGCGTGAGCGAGCAGGGGCCAGAGCCTTTTACTCTGACCTCTTCTCTCCGGATCCCGTCGACTCCGACGCGTGCAGGGTTCTGTGGGATGGGCTTCCCACGGTCGGCGAGGGCGTCAGGATGAGTTCGAGGCCAGCTGACCCTGGCGAGCTCTCCGACGCCCTCAGTCAGATGCCCTATAACAAATCGCCGGGCATCGACGGGCTGACCGTGGAGTTCTTCAGAAAATTTTGGGACTTGCTGGGGCCCGCCTTTGCGCGGGTCCTGGCGGAAGCCCACGAGACCGGGGAGATGCCCCTTTCGATGAGGCGGGCGGTGATAACGCTCCTGCCCAAGAAGGGGATCTCCGCCGCTTAAGAACTGGCGCCCGGTCTCGCTGCTATGGCACGGACTACAAAATCGTGGCCAAGGCCGCCTCCTTGAGGCTCAAGTCCGTGCTGGCAGGCGGATCCACCCGACCAGTCCCACACGGTCCCGAACCGGACGATTTTGATAACATCTTTCTGGTTGGGACCTCCTCCACTACTGCAGGGGACGGTCGGTCGGTCGCCTTCTTGTCTCGACCAAGAGAAGGCGTTCGACCGGTGGATCACAGTATCTCTTCGAACCCTGCGGGCATCTGGTTGGGCGAAGTTCGCCGGGCCTCTTCCGAATGCTATACGCCTCTGCCGGTGCCTGTTGAAGGTGAACTGGTCCCTGACCGCCCCCGCCTTCAGGAGAGGAGTACGTCAAGGCTGCCCTCTGTCCGGACAACTGCGGCGCTGTGCGCCGAGCCCTTCCTCTGCCTCCTGCGAAGGAGGCTCACGAGATGGCGCTCGGCGTGCCGGACACGGTGGTCCTGTCGGCCACGCCCGACGGCGTGCTCCTAGTGGCCTCGATCCGGTTGATCTGGAGAGGATGCGGAGCTGCCAGAACATTACTCTGCGCGTCCTCTGCCAAGATCAACTGGACCAAATACTCGGGTTGTTGGTAGGCCCCTGGCGGGTGGACTCCCTCCTGCGCGCTCCAGCAGTTCCAGTGGGCGCGGACAGCTTCAAATACCTGGGAGTCCACCAGGCCCCGGAGACCTCGGTCGCAGCCAACTGGGTGGAGTTGGAGGACAAGGTTGCTGCGAGACTGAGGTCGTGGTCGGGTCTGCTGAAAGTGCTTTCCTTCAGGGGCAGGGGCTCTGGTCATCAACCAACTGGTGGCGTCGATGCTCTGGCATCGACTCACCATCTGAACAAACCCCTGAGTTTGTGGCCAGGGTCCAGAGGAAGCTGACAGACTTCTTCTGGGCCGGAAAGCATTGGGTCTCTGCGGGGTGCTGAGCCTCCCCTCTGGCCGAGGGAGGACAAGGGTTGGTGTGCATCAGGACTCAGGTGCACACCTTCCACCTCCAGACCCTGCAGAGATACCTGTCTGTGGACCCGGCCCCGCAGTGGTGCGTGCTGGCCTCCCTCCTCCTCGCCAGCTGCACCGCAGCAGGCTACGACCGGCAGCTGTTCTGGCTCGACCTCCCGGGGATCCGTCTCCCGAGCTGCGGTCTTTACAGGGACCTGCTCAAGACCCGGAGCATATTCGACATCGGCCGAGGCAGTTCCGACCGAGGGGAGGGAATTCCTTCTGGAGCCCCTGCTGCACAACCCCATCTAGGTGCGCAGGCGTTGGAATCCCCAGCGGTGCGGAGCCTGTTGATCTCGGCCAAGGTGACCAGAGTCTGGGATCTCCTGGATCACCAACGCTCGGCGTGGCTGACTCCCGAAGTCGCTGGTCGCCAGGGTGACTCGGGGACCCTCAGAACGGCCGGGCTGAAGCGATCCGGGAGTGCAAAGCAGCTTTGCACCCAGACTCTGTCGGGTATCTGGGGGGTCCTCAGGACGGGGAGCCATCGTCCCTCCCTGCCCCCGGCTCTCCGGTCCTGCTGATCAAACCAAAGGATCGGGCTCCCCTCAGCCTCCCTCGAGAATCACCTGAGCAGGATCTCGCAGTTCTCCTCGACCCTGCCGTTTCCGTGTCGAGGAGGACCCTGTCTGTGATGGCGCTCCACACCTCCACTTCCTCGCCCTCGTCTCCCGCAGAGACAACGCATGGAGCCCTCCAACCCGGAGGCGAGAGTCCCAGTGGGACTTTGTACTCCCCTGGTCCCCAGAGGTGCTGGGGACCTGGGATGGAGGGTGCTACGGGCCTTCGCGTCAGGAGAGGTCCTCGTCACTTCATCCGACTCGGACCCCGCATGCCCTTTCTGCGGTGAGTCCGAGTCGGTGTTCCACATTTATTTTCTCTGCCAGGCTGCAGCCGTTCTTTTGTTCCTGAAGAACCTCCTGCTGCAGTTCTTGCTGCATTTTCCCCACCCTTTTATTTTCGGGCACCCTGTTCGTGGCTCCAGCAGGAAGAGAGACCTCCTGGTGAATCTGCTCCTGGCTCTTGGCAAACTTACCATCTACAAGACCAGGGCGTAAGATCACAGGGGAGGGTCTCTTTGACTGTGGGGCCATGTTCAGGGCCATCCTTCGTTTCGGTGGTGTTGGAGCACGCCCGGCGGAGTCCACTGGCGACATGAGCGGCTTTTTGTCGACCAGTGGGCTCTGGGTGGCGTGCTCTGTACCACCCCCCCCTTTGTTTTTAACATTTAATTTTGGAAAAAAACTGGGTTAGTTAATGGCCGGTTTTTGTTGGCCCCCCCTTTTGATTAGGGGGTGCCAAACTGAATCTTTTCACCGGCTGCCTTCGGGCAGCTGGTGCGTCGGCTGCCAATAGGCAGCCGGCGCAGTTTGTTACCGGCCCTTAAATAGGCTGTACCCTTGAGCAAGGTACTTTACCTAGATTGCTCTAGTAAAAAAAAACACAACTGTTTAAATGGGTAATTGTATGTAAAAGAATAATAATAATGATGATATAATTGTAACAATTGTAAGTCGCCCTGGTTAAGGATGTCTGCTAAGAAATTAATAATAATAATAAAATAATAATAATAATAATAATAATAATAATAATAATAATAATAATAATAAAGTAATCCAGCAGCTGGTATACTTAACTATTTCTTTTGGAATGTTGTTTTTACAATTTGTTCATAAACAGCTGTAAACTTCAGCAGCATATAACTCTGCTGACCCTTCGATATTTTTTAGTTTTTTAGTTTATAGTATTGTATATTGTTTTGTTTACAATATTGGCACCAGAAATGTTCAGATCACACATTATAATTTGTAATAAATGAAGAGGCAATTATCTTTGAAATGTTTTTTTTTATTAAATGAGTTTGAATAACACAAATTGCATTTATTTTTTCCTTTTCCATTCAAGAATCTGACTGAAAATACAAAAACAATTGGTCTTGGTCCACATTTTAAAACAAAACATATCCAAAGCCTCACTCCCTTAACCCTTTCAATATTTGCCGTGCATCTGCAAACCTCCACCCTGCAACATTTCAAAAAAATGAATTGGTTGCTCTGTTATAAGCCCAAGTAGAAGAAGCAGAATCCGGAACGTGAACAAAACAATAGTGTTGCAGTTAAGTGGCCCCCTATAGCATTTAAATGTTTTCCTTTGCAGACAATCTTAATTAGAGTGACTTACAAATACGTCCAGCTATGCCAGGAAAAGAAATCAATACAATCACCTTTGAGCTTGTATATTTGTAAGAATAAATGTAAAATAAGTGTATTATACTATAAAATACAACAAGTGAATACAATGTAACAAAACTTTTTTTTCTCCGCTGCTACTTGAGTTTTCAGACGTGGCCCAGTTTCACATTCACTTTACTGATGTGCTGCTCAAAAGTAAACGGCAACTGACCCAACTACTTTTCAGCTTGCCACAGACACAGGATTAAACCAGACCGAATCCAGTATCTGTGGTGCTTAGGCAAGCCCGAATATCTCTCTCAAATGCAATGTAGTCAGTGTAGTGTCCAGGGAGGCGGAGGATCACAAAACATGTGGAGGATTTTGGGAAACTGATGTTCACAATTTCCAGCTGAAGTTCTTTCCCTGGAACTTCCCATCCTACCCAGAATTTCATGAGGTCTTTCAGCTCTGTAGAGGATGCTACAAAAAAGCATTTGAAAAAGATATTCTTCATACTAACTTGTGAAAAGCTACAAAACAGATGTTTAATAGAATAATACATTTAAATATACAGTACACATACTCTGTACATCCATTCATTGTTGTCAAAACCATATGCCATAAATTATTTAAGTGTACCATCTTCAGTTTCTCTTCAGATTGTTCTCCTTTGAGCACAACATGAGCACCAGATCGAAATTCCTCTTACCACTGTCAATGAACCTGCGGAGGTAGCCTGTAATTCTGCACTTTGTCTCAAGGCTGCATTCCTCCTCTTCCTCTTCATCTTCCTCCACCCTTATGACGGGCCACGTAATTCTCTCAATAATCATCTAAAATAAATACCAGTATCTTTACTAAAATACAATGTACAGCATGCTGACAAAGTTATACTTCCCTGTGGCGGAGTGTCCCGACCCTAATTATTATTATTTGTATTCTTGTTTGCGGCGCGGATAAAAGCAACAACTCAGGTAAGACAACTATTAAATGTATTTATCTTAATGCTAGAAGTCTCAGAAACAAAATGTTAGAACTTGAAGCTACTGCACTAACAAGTAACTACGATGTGATAGGTGTTACAGAAACTTGGTTGTCTGAGAGTGATGGAGACGAATATAATATCAGTGGGTACACACTGTATAGGAAAGACAGGCAGGACAGAAGAGGCGGAGGGGTAGCGCTATACATAAGAAATAGCCTTGAAGCCCAGGTGTTAAATCAGGACAAAGAAAACAATGCAGAATCAATATGGGTCAGAATAATGGACACAAATTCAAAGGGCATAATAATAGGAGCATGCTATAGACCGCCAAATTCAGACGCTGAGCAAAAATAATCTGTTGTACAATGACATTAGAAATGCGTGTAGAAAAGGAGAAGCCATACTAATGGGGGATTTCAACTTCCCCATATAAAATGGGAAAACCTAATG
Organism: Huso huso; assembly: GCA_036884735.1. Taxonomy (NCBI): domain Eukaryota; kingdom Metazoa; phylum Chordata; class Actinopteri; order Acipenseriformes; family Acipenseridae; genus Huso; species Huso huso. Next base: position 34,772 of record JAHFZB010000606.1, read on the forward strand.
GGGGGCACGACGGACGAAATTGAAATGGTGGAAATGACAAATGACTGCTTCCTAGCACGCAATTTGTCAAGGCACCGACTAGAGGGGAGGCATGCCTTGATTTAGTCTTTTCAAATAATGAAGACAGAATAACTAAAACAGAGGTCAGAGAGCCATTGGCAAACTCAGACCACAACATGGTCTCATTTGAAGTGTTTTAAAACCCCAAAAGTAATGACTAAAGCTAAGGTTTACAATTTTAGAAAAGCAAACTATGAAGGTATGAAACGGAGACTAACAGAAGTAGATTGGAGTAAAATAGAGAAAACATCCACAGAAAAAGGGTGGCTGTCTTTTTAAAAATGTAGTACTAGAGGCACAAAACAATTACATCCCAAAAGTAGACAAATCTAAATCTAAAACAAAATGGCCAAAATGGTTTAATAGATCAATTAAAAAAAAATATTCAGCGAAAAAGGCACTTTACAGAGCGTTTAAAGGGACCAAAACAAAGCACACAGAAAGAGTACTTGAACTGCAAACACAAGTCAAAAAGGAAGTTAGAAAGGCCAAAGAGAGATAGAAATCAATATTGCTAGGGGCTAAAACCAATTCCAAAATGTTTTTCCAATATTATAACAGCAAGAGAACATTCAAAGAGGAGGTTAAATGTCTAAGAGACACAAATGGCAAAATCATAGATGAAGAAAAAAAAATAGCAAATATATTAAATGATTACTTTTCACAGATTTTTTTACAAAGGAGGACACGGACAACATGCCCCACATGTCGACCTGTTCCTATCCAGTTTTAAATAACTTTAGCATAACAGAGGCAGAAGTGTTAAAGGGACTAGGAGCTCTTAAAATAAACAAATCCCTGGGCCAGATGAGATCCTCCCAATAGTACTCAAAGAAATGAAAGAAGTTATTTGCAAGCCGCTAACCAAGATCATGCAACAGTCTCTTGACACAGGGGTAAAACCGACAGACTGGAAAATAGCAAGCGTAATACCGATCCACAAAAAGGGAGACAAAACTGAACCAGGTAACTACAGACCAATAAGCCTGACTTCTATTATATGTAAACTTATGGAAACTATAATAAGATCCAAAATTGAAAATTACCTATATGGTAACAATATCCTGGGTGACAGCCAGCATGGTTTTAGGAAAGGGAGATCATGTCTAACTAACCTACTTGACTTTTTTTGAGGATGCAACATTGAAAATGGACAACTGCAAAGCATACGACATGGTCTATTTAGATTTCCAGAAAGCTTTGACAAAGTCCCGCATAAAAGATTAATTCTCAAACTGAGCGCAGTAGGGATTCAAGGAAATGCATGCACATGGATTGGGAGTGGTTAACATGTAGAAAACAGAAAGTACTGATTAGAGGAGAAACCTCGAAATG
>JAHFZB010000607.1:0-36153 GCA_036884735.1 Huso huso
CCCGGTCGCGACCTGGTGATCTGAAGCCAGGTGACCAGAGTCTGGGATCTCCTGATCACCAACGCCGGGCGTGGCTGACTCGAGTCGCTGGTCGCCAGGCGACTGGGGACCCTCAGAACGACCCCTTGACGATCCGGTGCAAGCAGCTTTGACCAGACTCTGTCGTATCTCGAGGGGGTCCTCAGGACCGGGAGCCATCCCCTCCCCTACCCCGGCTCTCGGTCCTGCTGATCAAACCAAGGATCGGGCTCCCTCAGCCTCCCTCGAGAATCACCTGAGCAGGACCTCGCGATTCTCCTCGACCCCGCCGTTCCGTGTCAGGAGGACCCTGCTCTGTGATAGCTCCACACCCCTCCACTTCACTCGCCTCCTCCCGCTTGAGACACCGCTTGGCGGAGCCCATATCTTGGTGAGGAGTCCCAGTGGGAGGGAGCCTTGTACTCCCAGCTGGTCCCCAGGCTGGGGACCTGGGATGGAGGGTACTACAGGCCTTCCGTCAGGAGAAGGTCCTAGATCACTTCACCGACTTCGGACCCTGCATGCCTTTCTGTGAGGTCAGTGGGTGTTCCACATACTTCCTCTGCGCCAGACTGCAGCCGTTCTTTGTTCTCAAGAACCTTTGCTGCAGTTCTGGCTGCATTTTCCCACCCTTTTTATTTTGAGGGCACCCTGTTAGGTAGCTCCCACCAGGGAAGAGGGACCTCCTGGTGGTCTGCTCACAATCTTGGCAGGCGCCACCATCACAAGGACAGGAAGCAGTGATGGAATCCTGGGAGGTCTCTTGACTGTGGGCCATGTTCAGACCTGCTAGTTCCGGGTGGATTTAGACATGGGACGGGAGTCCACTAGCGACATGACGGCTTTTGTCGATCAGTGGGTTTCGTAGCGTGTTTCTGCACCCCCCCCTTTGTTTTGACCGTTTAATTTACCGGGCTTAGTTAATGGCCGTTTTTTGTTGGCACTTTTGGATTGGGGGTGCCAAACTGAATTTTTTCAATTTCTTTGGGCAGCTGGTGCGCCGACTAAATAGGCAGCGGCACAAGTTTGTTACCGCCTTAAATAGGCTGTACCTTGAGCCGGCATGACGCGTGAGGAGAGCTCCCTGCTCTAGGATTCACAAAAACAGTGTTTTCAACTTTTATTTTCAAAATCTTTTTATTTATTCTTAATTCTAAAGCAGCAGGGCACCTTTTTTTGTTTATAAAAAACTTTATTTATTGTTTAAAAGCACATTTTATTTTTTTTTTTGGTTCTCCTACACCTTGCTTGTTTGCAAGTGTAGGAGGGCAGCCATTTTGGCTTGTTTTTTTCTTTTTTTGTTTGTTCTTTAATTTTTTATTTCATTTAAACTTGTTTTTTCTTTTGCTTTTTAATTTATATTAAGAGCACTTTCTTTAGTTTATTTTAAAATCATTTTATTCACTGCACTGTTTTAGTTTTTGTTTTAAAAATACTTTTGTTTTAATCCCCTGTTTCTGCTGCAGAGTGGGGAGGGATAGAGGCATGAGCACATGCCATGTGCTCCTTTGTTCGTGCCCTTAGTTTGTTTTTTTGATTTTTCTTTTAGTTTAAAACTATTGTTTAGTTTTAAACTTTGATTTATTATTGAATTTTTTTTACCCTGCACTATTGTAGTGCAGGGGGATTTTTAGATTTATTTGTTTATTTTAAAAATAAATAAATAAATACGTTTGTTTGTATTTTATAAAAAAAAAAAAAAAAAAAAAAAAAACACTTTTTTTTTTGTTTCATTTTACTTTGCCCCCCATGCTTTTGGATGCAGGGTTTTGTTTATTTTATTTTTTCTTTGTTTTAAAAAAATAAATACATAATTTTTGTTTATTTCTTTTTTATTTTTATCTTGCTCTGCACTATTCAAGTGCAGAGGTGGGTGCATTTAGTTATTTGTTTTTTTTTATTTTATTTAAAATAATAAAAATAAAATTTAAAATTAAAAAAAAAAAAAAAAAAAAAAAAAAAAAAAAAATAATAATTTTGTTTTGGTACCCCTGTGCTGTTGAAGTACAGGGGGGGTTGTTTGTTTGTATAACAAACAACAAATAAATAAATAAATAAATAAATAAAAAAAAAAGAAATTTAAAATGAGTGGGCAGACACCACAGCCCCCCCAAAGAATGGGCAAAAGGCTGCTGAAAAGCCCCCATTCAAGAACATCACCAGGAGGCATCGGGTCAGGGTGCCTCCTGCGGGAGACTCCCTCGACGAGGGCTTCGCAGGCCATGAAGGGCGGTGGGACATCTGCTAGCGAACACCGCGACGAGAGGGGTCTCAGCGTAAAGCTGGCATGTTCGTCCCCATTGAGCCCCTCGCGGGGCTGGGCAGCAGGGTCATCCCTGTCGAATGTGCCACCTTTCATACAGGATGCCCTGCTTATGCCCCCCCACTTGCAAGCCCTGGGGAACTGAAAATTATCCACCCCATCCCCCTGGGCTGCAAGGATCAGGGCCCCTCCGCCACATCCTGTCCTTCCGCCAGGTGACCATCCACCTGGGCGGGGAGACGGTGGAGGGTAGCTTTGTGGTCCCTCTCGAGGGGACCAATTATGTCATCTTTTTCTCCTCGGGAGGAGGTGCTGTTTTCACCTGCAAGGAGCTGGGGCACCAAAAAGAGGTGCCCAAGCCCTGAAAAGCCACCAAAACCACCCAGCACCGCCACCCCTCCGGTCCACCCGCCTGCCCCTCAAAGAGGCCCGCAGAAGGGGCACCCTGCCCCTCCCAGTAACATCCGAGGGGGTAAGGAGAGAGGCCCCAGGCGGCCGCCGGACCTCCGCCTCCCGAAAGTGGACCGCAATCACCCGGGCCGAAAAAGAAGGCGGCGGCCAGGTTCCACCAAGGGGCGTCGAGCAGGGGCGGCGCCAGTCCACCGGGCGCCGAAGGGGGCACCTAAGCCCGCCGCACTATCTGGCGGGCGGGGTCAGGGGGGCCCAGAGAGGACTCCTCGACAGCACCGCGAGGCAGGGCGGCAAAGCCCCCGCGAAAACTAAGCACCTCATCCCCACAGAGGGTGAGGGTGAGGAGCTGCTGCCGAGGCCAGCTCCTCGTCACCGTGGCAGGGCAGGGGATTACCCGCAGCTCAGGGGAAAGAGGAAGGCCAGCGCCAGCCTCACGCAGGCACGCAGTGCACACGCCCGCCTCTGGTGGGATCTCTGGGGCGAGTAGATGGCCCCAAAAAAGAAAGCGACTGCCTGGCGTCCCCTCTACTGGCACTGCCAATGGAGGGGAGAAGGCTCCATCCCCCGAGAGGCGTCCGGGCTCACAGGAAGACGGCGGAGCCCATGGAGGGAGGCCCCCGGAGAGGCAAAAAGGGGAGGGAGGAACCCGCAGGGCAGAAATAGCCCTTCGGGCAGATCCCTCCCGTCACACCACAGACCTCGAAGCCGCCCCATTCTATCATCAGGGGCCGGCCGCAGCGGGTCGAGGGGGGCTCAGGAGGGGCCCCTCGGAAGAGCAGCTGCCTGGGCACCGCCTTCCTCCCGGACGGCCACACGGGTCCCTGAAACCTGTGTTGCCGAGGAGGGGGCGGCGAAACAGCTCCCGAGAGCAGAAGCGGGTCGCGGGTGCGGGAGCTATGCATGCACTCCCTCGGGCCAGGGGGCCGAGGGGGGAGGAACAACCCCTCCTGAGAAAAAAAAAAAAGAGCTGCCCTCGGTCTCGGCATGGCCTGCAGATACCGCTGAGCCCATGCAGGCGACCCCTGGCAGAGGGGCCAGAGGGGGAAGAAGTACCTCCCAGAACAAGAGCTGCCTCTGGCCCCATCTCCGGGAGGGGGAGACTCGCCCCCCGAGTAGTAGTAGCGGGCCCCCAGACAATGCGGAGCCCATGGCCGACCTGCCGAGGGGAGGGGGGGAGAAGAGCCCCACCAGAGAACAAGAGTTGCCTCAGGCATCCTCTCCCCGGGCGACGGGGTTCCGCCCCCGTGCTGCCGCGGAGGGGATGAGGGAACCCCTGAGGCAGCGGTGGGTTTCTGGGGAGCCACGCTCCATTGGTCTCCGGGAGCGGAAGGGAGGGGAAGAACCAGAGGGCAGAAGGTGGTGCCCTCGAGGTAGATCCTCCCGGTGCAACGGGCTAAGAAACCGTCCCGAGCCAGCGAGGGGCCAGGTTCCAATCCCAGGGGGCGGAGGAGCCCCTGAAAGACCAACACCGGTGACTGATGCGGAGGAAGGGGAAGGACCTCGAAGGGTATCCCCTTTCTCTGGGAGGAGGAAGGACCCGAGGGTGGATCCCCTTCCTTCGGGAGAAAGAGGACGGCCTGAGACCGTGCTCGATCCTCAAAGGAGGGACCCAGAGCGGGATCAAAACCATCTGGCTCGGCAGACGCCGAAGCCGCCCGCTCTGGCGCTCAACAGGGTGCAGACGTCCCCGAGGGAACCTCCGCCGTCTTCTCCGCCGGGCCCCTGGGGTGGGGTGCAGGGAGGACCGTGAAGTTTCAGATAAGGCGCAACGCTCACCCACCAACGGGAGTGCTAGGAGCTTACCATCGCGAGGGGGGGAGAGCTGAGGGAGAGGGAGGATACCGAACCACGGGCAGCGCGGGGCTCGAGGTCTGGCCTGCCTTCTCCCTTCTGACATCCCTGCGGCGGAACTCCTGAGTTCTTGGAGGCCACCATCCACCGCAGGGACAAGGTACAGCTGGGTCTGGACAAATGGGGGACTTCCAGGATCCTAACCTCTGTGAGGTCCTTCCTCAGGGCCAGCCACGCCAACAAAATCCTGGCTCGAACGCAATATTCTGGGCCCGAAGTTAAGCACTCCACCAGTTGGTGAGCTGGGAGAACTCAGGATCTCCGTGAGCGCCACCGACAACCCTGACAGAAGATCATGTATCACATCGGTACCGTGAACGCCAACGGGTGTAAATTCCTTTCCGCAGGGCCCAGGTAATCTCCTTCCTGAAAAAGGTTACTTGTGTGCTTCCTGCAGGAAACCCACACGACGGAGACGGAAGCCAACTGGCTTCTGGAGTGGGGGGGAGAGTGTCGTTCAGCCATCTCACCGCACCTCCTGTGGGGTGGCGGCGCTTCTTCTCCGGTCTCTTTCTTCCCACGGTACTTTCGATGGTAGACGCCGAGGGCCGCCTGTTATACACCACCGATCCGGACGGCGACAGTATCGTTCACCTGGTGAACGTGTACGCCGTCCACGGGTCCGGCGAGGGTCCGTTCTTTCGCCGGATGTCGACCTACATGAACAACATCGGCGCCGACGAAAGTGTGTGGTCCTCGGGGTGATTTCAACTGCACCCTCGGGCGCGGGACAGGGTGGGGGCGCAAGAACACTACCCCTCTCGCCGGCAGCCCTGAGAGAGCTGACCGCCAGCTCTCTGGCTCGACATCTGGCGCAGCATCGACGCCCCCCTTCACCTTCACCAGGGTGAGGAGGCGGCGGTGTCTCAGTCCCGGATCGACAGGTTCTACGTCACCAGGAACCACGCTCACTGCGTTCGCTCCTCCGACATCAGGCCGGGCGCCGTTCACGGACCACAACCTGGTGGCCGTGGGCGTGGCCCTGGTGCCAGTCGGGCATGCCTCTGCCTACTGGCACTTTAACAACGCCTTGTTGGAGGACGCAGCGCTTTGAGCGGTCTTTCCGGACTTTTTTGACGGTCTGGTACGACAGACGCATCTCGCCTCAATGGGCGCCAGTGGTGGGACATTGGGGAAAAGCGCCAGATCAAGATCTTCTGTCAGGAGTACACGAGGGGCGCCAGCAGGGAGGGACTCACGGATCGAGCGGCTGGAAAGGGAGCTGCTCGGTCTGGAGAGCCGCCTGGCTCGGGACCCACTCGAAAGAGCGCCAGACGTAAGAAGAAGAGCACCCTGCGGGACCTGCAGCTCCAGCGGTCCTGGGGCGTTTGGCGGCCAAGGATCCAGTTCTCCGAGAGATGACCGCCGCTCACACTCCTTTTCTACGCTGTTGGAGAAAAAAGAAGTGAGACCGCAGAACATCACCTGCCCCTGCGTAGACCATCGCTCCCTTCTGGACGATCCGAGAGCGGAACGAGAGGCCAGAGCCACTCTGACCTCTTTCTCCGGATCCCGCCGGCCCGCTGCGCAGGGTCTCTGTGGGATGGGCTTCCCACGGGTCGCAAAGCCAGGGTCAGGGATGAGTTCGAGGGCCAGCTGACCCTGGCGAAGTCTCCGACGCTCTTAGTGGGATGCCCTATAACAAATCGCCGGGCATCGACGGGCTGACCGTGGAGTTCTTCAAAAGTTTTGGGACTTGCCAGGGCCCGCCTTGCTGGTCTGGCGAGCCTACGAGGACCGGAGATGCCCTTCGGCGAGGCGGGCGTGATCACGCCCTGCCCAAGAAGGGGATCTCCGTTGCCTTAAGAACTGGCGCCCGGTCTCGCTGCTATGCGTACGGACTATAAAATGCGTGGCAAGGCCGCCTCCTTTGAGGCTCAAGTCCGTGCTGGCAGACGTGATCCACCCCTCTACCAGTCTACACGGTCCCCAACCGACGATTTTGATAACATCTTCCTGGTTCGGGACCTGCTGCACTACTGCAGGAGGACCGGGTCGGTCGGTACCTTCCTGTCGCTGGATCAGGAGAAGCGCTCGACGAGTGGATCACGAGTATCTTCGAACCCTGCGCAGCGCCGATTCGGGCAGCGTTTTGTCGGCCTGTTCCGATGCTCTACGCTCGCCGAGTGCCTGTTGAAGGTCAACTGGTCCTGACCGCCCCTCTCGCTCCAGGAGAGGAGTACGCCAGGGCTGCCCTCTGTCCGGACAACTGTACGCCAGCTGTGCATCGAGCCCTTCCTCTGCACTCCTTCGCGAGGAGGCTCACGGGGTTGGCCGGCGCGGACACACGGGTGGTCCTGTCATACCGCCACGCGTTCCTGGTGCTCCTGGTGGCCTCAAACCGCTTGACCTGGAGGGATGCGGAGCTGCCAGAGTGTATATGCCGCCTCTGCCAGGATCAACTGGGACAAGTGCTCGGGTTACTAGTAGGTCCCTGGCTGGTGGACTCCCTCCGCCTGCAGCCAGCAGTTCCAGTGGAGGCGGACAGCTTCAAATACCTGGGAGTCCACCTGAGCCCCTGGAGACCTCGGTCGCAGCCAACTGGGTGGAGTTGGAGGACAAGGTGGCTGCTAGGCTGAGGTCGTGGTCGGGTTTGCTGAAACTGCTTTCCTTCAGGGGCGGGCTTTAGTGATAAAACCAACTGGTGGCGCCGATGCTTTGGCATCGACTCACCGTCCTGAGCCCGCCCCTGAGTTTGTGTCCAGGGTCCAGAGGAAGCTGACGGACTTCTTCTGGGCGAGAAAAGCACTGGGTCTCTGCGGCGGTTCTGAGCCTCCCTCTTGCCGAGGGAGGGCAAGGTTGGTGCATCAAGAGCCAGGTGCACACCTTCCGCCCAGACGCTGCAGAGATTCCTGTCACGCAGACCCGGCCCCGCAGTGGCGCACGCTGGCGCCCCTCCTGTTGCGCCAAGCTGCACGACCTGGGCTCGACCGGCAAACTCTTTTGGATCGATCTCCGGGAATCCGTCTCCCCGAGCTGCCGGTTTTACCAGGACCTGCTCAGGACCGGAGCATGTTTTCCTATCGGCCGAGACGCCGGTTCCGACCGAGGAGGAATTCCTTCCTGGAGCCCTGCTGCACAACCCCATCTAGGTGCGCGGGCGTTGGAATCCCCAGCGGTGCGGAGCCTGTTGATCTCGGCCAAGGTGACCAGAGTCTGGGATCTCCTGGATCACCAACACTGGCGTGGCTGACTCCCGTCGCTGGTCGCCAGGGCGTGGGGGGACCCTCAGAACCCGCCGAATGATCCGAGTGCAAAGCAGCTTTGCACCCAGACTCCTGTCGGGGTATCTCGAGGGGTCCTCAGGACCGGGAGAGCCATCGTCCCTCCCTCCCCGGCTCTCGGCCCTGCTGATCAGACCAAGGATCGGGCTCCCCTCAGCCTCCCCTCGAGAATCACCTGAGCAGGACCTCGCAGTTCTCCTTGACCCCCCTGTGTTCGTGCAGGGAGGGACCCTGTACGCCATGGCGCTCCCACACCTCCACTTCCTCGCCCTCGTCTCCCGCCGAGACACCGCCATGGAGGGAGCCCTCCAACCCCCCCGGAGGGCGAGAGGCCCCAGTGGGAGGCTTTGTACTCCCGCTGGTCCCCAGAGGCGCCAGACCTGGGCTGGAGGGTGCTACACGGGCGCTGGGCCAGAGAGGTCCTCGTCCTTCACCGACTGACCCCCCGCATGCCCCTCTGCGGCGAGTCCCCGAGTCGGTTTTCACATTTATTTCCCCTTTGCGCCAGGCTGCAGCCGTTCTTTTTTGTTCTTAAAGAACCTCTTGCTGCAGTTCTGGCTGCATTTTTCCCTACCCTTTTTATTTTGGGCACCCTGTTGTGGCTCCACCAGGAAGAGGGACCTCCTGGTGAATCTGCTCCTGGCTCTGGCAAACTTACCATCTACAAGACCAGGAAGCGTAAGATCACGGGAGGGTCTCTTTGACTGTGGGGCCATGTTCAGGGCCCTCCTTCGTTCCCCGGGTGGCGCTGGAGCATGCCTACGCTGAGTCCACTGGCGACATGGCGTCTTTTGTTGACCAGTGGGCTCTGGGTGGCGTGCTCTGTACCACCCCCCTTGTTTTGAAAATTTAATTTACCCGTTTTTTTTGGTTGGCACCCCTTTGATTAGGGGGCGCCATACTGTATTTTTCACCGACTGCCATTAGGCAGCTGGTGCACCGCTGCAATAGGCGGCCGGCGAGTTTTACCGGCCAATAAATAGGCTGTACCCTTGAGCGAGAGCAGAGCGCGTGAGGAGAGCTCCTGCTCTAAGTTCACAAAACAGTGTTTTCAACTTTTTATTTTCAAAATCTTTTTATTTATTCTTAATTCTAAAGCAGCAGGGCACCTTTTTTGTTTATAAAAAACTTTTATTTATTGTTTTAAAAGCACATTTTATTTCTTTTTTTTTGAGTTCTCCTACACTTGCTTGTTTGCAAGTGTAGGAGGGTGCTCATTTTGGCTTGTTTTTTCTTTGTTTGGTTTGTTCTTTTAATTTTATTTCATTTAAACTTGTTTCTTTTCTTTTGCTTTTTAATTTTATATTAAAGAGCACTTTCTTTAGTTTATTTTAAAATCATTTTTATTCACTGCACTGTTTTAGTTTTTGTTTTAAAAATACTTTTGTTTTAATCCCCTGCTTCTGCCTTGTGCAGAGTGGGGGAAGGGCAGGCAAGGAGCACATGCCATGTGCTCCTTTGTTTGCCCTTAGTTTGTTTTTTGATTTTCTTTTTAGTTTAAAACTATTGTTTAGTTTTAAACTTTGATTTATTAATTTTTTTTTACCCTGCACTATTGTAGTGCAGGGGTGTAGATTTGTATTTATTTGTTTATTTTAAAAAAATAAATAAATAAATACGTTTGTTTGTATTTTATAAAAAAAAAAAAAAAAAAAAACACTTTTTCTTTTTTGTTTCATTTTTTTACTTTGCCCCTTGGAGTGCAGGGGTTTGTGTTTTTTATTTTATTTCTTTTGTTTTAAAAAATAAATACATAATTTTTGTTTATTTTCTTTTATTTTCTATCTGCCTCTGCACTATTCAAGTGCAGAGGGTGGGTGTATTAGTATTATTTTGTTTTTCTTTATTTTATTTAAAAATAATAAAATAAAAATTTAAAAAAAAAAAAAAAAAAAAAAAAAAAAAAAAAAAAAAAAATAATAATTTTGTTTGGTACCCTGTTGCTGTTGAAGTACAGGGGGTTGTTTGTTTGTATAACAAATAAATAAATAAATAAATAAATAAATAAATAAAAAAAGAAATTTAAAATGAGTGGGCAGACACCACAGCCCCCAAAGAATGGGCAAAAAGGCTGCTGAGCAAAGCGGCCCCCCCATTCAAGAACATCACCAGGAGGCACGGGTCAAGTGCCTCCTGCGACTCCCTCTCGATGAGGGATTGGGTCAAGGCCATGGCGGAAGGCGGGTGGGACCATCTGCTGGCGAACACCCAGCGATCGAGAGGGGTCTCAGCGTGGGGGCATGTTAGGTCCCCATTGAGCCCCTGTTGAGGGTGGGCAGCAGGGTCATCCTGTCCCGAATGTGCCACCTTTCAGGGGATGCCCTGCTTATGCCCCACTTGAAGCCCTGGGGAACTGAAAACGGCCATCCACCCCATCCCCCTGGGCTGCAAGGATCAGGCCCTCCCGCCACATCCTGTCCTTCCCGCCAGGTGGGTGACCATCCACCTGGCGGGGGGAGACGGTGGAGGGAGAAGCTTTGTGGTCCCCTTCAGGGGACCAATTATGTCATCTTTTTCTCCTCGGAGGAGGTGCGGTGTTTTCACTGCAGGAGCTGGGGCACCAAAAAAAGGTGCCCCAAGCTCCTGAAAAAAGCATAAAACCACCAGCGCAAGCACCGCACCCCTCGGGTCCACCTGCAGCCCCGGGGCCCTCAAAGAGGCCATGAAGGGGCAAGCACCCGCCCCCTCCCAGTAACATCCGGGAGGGGGTAAGGGAGAAGGCCCCAGGCTGGACCCTCCCTCCTCCCCCAGGTGGACCGCCAGTCACCCGCCAAAAAAAGAAGGCGCGCCAGGTCCAGCACCGCGGCGTCGAAAGAGGGGCGGCATGGCCAGGTCCACCAGGCCGAAGGGGCACTAAGCCCTCGCGTGCCATCTGGCGACGCGGGTCAGGGGAGGCCCAGAGAAAGGGACTCGACAGCACCCCCCTGAGAGGCAGGGCGGCAAGCCCTCACGGAGAAAACTAACCTCATCCCACAGAGGGTGAGGTGAGAAGCGCTGCCGAGGCGAAGCTCCGCCGATCGTGGCAGGGCAGGGGACAGCCCGGGCAGCCTCAGGGGAAAGAGGAAGGCCAGCTGCTGTTTTCCCACGTGTCTGCACGCAAGTGACACGCCTCGCCTCTTGGTGGGGATCCCCGGGGGGGCGATAGATGGCCCCCAAAAAAGAAAGCGACCGCCTCGGCGTCCCCCCTCTACTGGCACTGCCACGGAGGGGGAGAAGGCTCCATCCCCCGAGGCGGTCCGGGGCTCCGCGGAAGCGGCGGAGCCCATGGAGGAGGCCCCCGCTGAGAGGCAAAAGGGGAGGGAGGAACCTGGGGGGAAATAGGGCTGGCAGATCCTCCCGGTCACACACCAGACCTCCTCGGCCGCCCCGACATTCTATCATCGAGGGGCCGGGCCGGGCACGCCGAGGGGGGCTCAGGAGGGGCCTCCCAGAGCAGCTGCCTGGGCACCGCCTTCCTCCCACGGGCGACACGGGTCCTGAAACCTGTGTTGCCGAGGAGGGGGGCGAAACAGCTCCCGAGGAAGCGGCTCCGTGGGTAAAGCGGAGCCCATGCAGGCACTCCCTGGCCGGAGGGGGAGGAAGAACAACCCCTCCCAGAAAAAGAGCTGCCCGGGCTCCCAGAGGCAGGCGGGGCTCCTGCAGATACCGCTGGAGCCCATGCAGGCGACCCCTGGCAGAGGGGCCAGAGGGGGGGGAAGTACCCCTCCCAGAACAAGAGCTGCTCTGGCCCATCTCCGGGAGGAGGCGGACTCGCCCCGAGGCATGGCCCGCTCAGACAATGCGAGCCCATGCAGTCGACCTCTGCCGAGGGGCCGAGGGGGAGAAGAGCCCACCAAGAACAAGAGCTGCCTCAGGCATCCCTCTCCCTGCGGGCGACGGGGTTCTGCCCTCAAAGCTGCCGCTGAGGGGGGGATGAGGAACACCCTGAGGCAGCGGTGGGGTTTGGGAGGAGCCCACGCCTCCATTGGTCTCCGAGCGGAAGGGAGGGGAAGAACCAGAGAGGGCAGAAGGTGGTGCCCTCGAGGTAGATCCCTCCCGGCGCAACGGGCCAGAAAACGGTCCCCGAGCCAGCGTCGAGGGCCGGTTCCAGTCACCGAGGGGGCGGGAGGAGCCCCTGAAAGACCAACCGCCGGTGACTGATGCGGAGGAAGGGGAAGGACCCGAAGGGTGTATCCCCTTTCTCTAGGAGGGGAAGGACCCGAGGGTGGATCCCCTTCCTTCGGGAGGAAAGAGGACGGGCCTGAGACCGTGCCTGGGACCTCAAAGGAGGGACCCAGAGCGGGGATCAAACCATCTGGCTCGGGCGGCGTCGCCGCCAGCCCGCCTGCGCCCCGAACCAGGGCAGACGGTCCCAGGGTCCCTCCGGTCTTCTCCCGTCAGGCCCCCCTGGGGGGGGGGGCGCAGGAGACCGGTGAAGTTCAAGATAGGCAACGCCGCCACCCACCAACGGGAGTGGGTTGTGCTTTTACCATCGCTGATGGGGGGCGATGGAGAGCTGAGGGAGAGAGGAGGATACCAGTCCACGGGCAGCGTGGGCTCGGAGGTTCCGGGCCTGCCTCTCCTGACATCCTCTGGGCGGGATCTCCTGGAGTTCTTGGAGGCCACCGGCCCACCCAGGGACAAGGTACAGCTGGCCCTGGACAAATGGGGGGACTTCCAGAGGATCCCAACCTCTGTGAGGTCCTTCCTCAGGCCAGCCACGCTACAAAACTGCCTCGACGCGTGCCATTCGGGCCCGCAAGTTACACGACCAGTTGGTGAGCCGGGAGAACTCAGGATCTCCCGTGAGCTGCCACCGACAACTCCTGACAGAAGATCATGTATCACATCGGTGCCGTGAACGTCAACGGGTGTAGGGACCCTTTTCCGCAGGGCCCAGGTAATCTCCTTCCTGAAAAAAAGGGGTTACTCTGTGTGCTTCCTGCAGGAAACCCACACGACTCCAGAGACGAAGCCAACTGGCTTTCTGGAGTGGGGGAGAGTGTCGCTCAGCCATCTCACCGCACCTCTTGGGGTGGCGACGCTCTTCTCCGGTCCTTTTTTCTTCCCACGGTACTGCGGCGTGGTAGATGCCGAGCCGGGCCGTTTGTTACACCACGGATCCGGGACGGCGACAGTATCGCTTCACCTGGTGAACGTGGTACGCACGCCCACGGGTCGGGCGAGGGTCCAGTTCTTTTCGCCGGATGTCAAACCTACATGAACAACATCAGCGCCGACGAGGTGCGTGGTCCTCGGGGTGATTTCAACTGCACCCTCGAGGCCGCGGACAGGGTGGGGGTCAAGAACACTACCCTCTCTCGCCGGCAGCTCTGAGAGAGCTGACCGCTCAGCTCTCTCTGGTCGACATCTGGCGTTGGCATCACCGGACGCCCCCGCTTTCACCTTCACCAGGGTGAGGGAGGGCGGGTGTCTCAGTCCCGATCGACAGGTTCTACGTCACGGAACCACGCCACCGCGCTTCGCTCCTCCGACATCAGGCCGGGCGCCGTTCACGGACCACAACCTGGTGGCGTGGCGGTGGCCCTGGTGCCAGTCGGCACGCCTCGCCTACTGGCACTTTAACGCGCTGTGGAGGACGGCGCTTTGAGCGGTCTTTCCGACTTTTGGACGGTCTGGCATGGCAGACGATCTCGCTTCCCCACGTGGCGTCCAGTGGTGGGGCGGGGAAAGCGCAGATCAAGATCTTCTGTCAGGAGTACACGAGGGGCGCGAGCAGGCGGGAGGGACTCACAGATCGAGCGGCTGGAAAGGGAGCTGCTCGGTCTGGAGAGCCGCCTGGCTCATGGGGACCCACCAGCAGAGCGCCGTCGAGAAGAAGAGCACCCTGCGGGACCTGCAGCTCCAGCGGTCCGGGCGCGTTTAATAGCATGGGATCCGTTCCTCCGGGAGATGGACCGCGACTCACACTTTTCTACGCGTTGGAGAGAAAGAGGGAGACCGTGAGAACATCACCTGCCTTCTGGCAGACGACGGCTCCTCTTTTGACAGATCCGAGAGCGTGAACGGAGGGCCAGAGCCTTTTACTGACCTCTTCTCTCCGGATCACGCCGACTCACGCTGTGCAGGGTTCTTTGGGACGGGCTTCCCAAGGTCGGGCGAGGGGCTGGAAGAGTTCGAGGGCCAGCTGACCCTGGCCGAGCTCTCCGACGCTTCTTTCAGTCGGATGCCCTATAACAAATCGCCGGGCACGACGGGCTGACCGTGGAGTTCTTCAAAAGTTTTGGGACTTGCTGGGGCCCGCTGCGCTGGTCCTGGCGCGAAGCCTACGAGACCGGGAGATGCCCCTTTGAGGCGGGGTGATAACGCCCCGCCCAAGAAGGGGATCTCCGCTGCCTAAGAACTGGCGCCCGGTCCGCTGCTATGCACGGACTATAAAATCGTGGCCAGGCCGCCTCCTTGAGGCTCAAGTCCGTGCTGGCATCGGATCCACCCGACCAGTCCTACACGGTCCCTAACCGACGATTTTTGATAACATCTTTCTGGTTGGGACCTCCTGCCTACTGCAGGGGGAACCGTCGGTTTGTCTTCTTGTCTCTCACCAAGAGAAGGCGCTCGGACCGGTGGATCACGAGTATCTCTTTGAACCCTCGCGGGCATTCGGATTCGGGCGAAGTTCGCCGGCCTCTTCCCGGTGCTGTACGCCTCTGCCGAGTGCCTTTTGAAGGTGAATTGTCCCTGACCGCGCCCTCGCGTTTGGGAGAGGAGCGTCAGGGGTGCCCTCTGTCCGGACAACTGTACGCTGTGCATCGAGCCCTTCCTCTGCCTCCCTTCGCAGGAGGCTCACGGGTTGGCATTTCGCGTCCGGACACCAGGGTCCCAATAAACTTACCGACGACGTGCTCTGGTGGCCTCCGACCCGTTGACCTGGAGAGGATGCGGAGCTGCCAGAGCATCTACTCTGCCGCTTCCTCTGCCAGGATCAACTGGGACAAGTGCTCCGGGTTATTGGTGGGTCCCTGGCGGGTGGACTCCCTCCCTGTCGCTCCCAGCAGTTCCAGTGGGCGAACAGTTTTAAATATCTGGGAGTCCACCTGAGCCGCCGAGACCTCGGTCGCAGCCAACTGGGTGGAGTTGAGGACAAGGTGGCTGCTAGGGCTGAGGTCGTGGTCGGTCTGCTGAAACTGCTTTCCTTCAGGGGACGGGCTTTAGTGATTAACCAACTGGTGGCGCCGATGCTCTGGCATCGACTCACCGTCCTGAGCCCGCCCCTGAGTTTGTGGCCAGGGTCCAGAGGAAGCTGACGGACTTCTTCTGGGCCGAAAGCACTGGGTCTCTGCGGCGGTTCTGAGCCTCCCTCTGGCCGAGGGAGGGCAAGGGTTATGGTGCATCAAGAGCCAGGTGCACACCTTCCGCTCCAGACGCTGCAGAGATTCCTGTCGCAGACCCGCCCCGCAGTGGTGCACGCTGGCGTCCTTCTGTTGCGCCAGCTGCACGACCTGGGCTACGACCGGCAGCTCTTTTGGATCGATCTCCGGGAATCCGTCTCCCGAGCTGCCGGTCTTTACCAGGACCTGCTCAGGACCCGGAGCATGTTTTCTATCGGGGCGAGACGCCGGTTCCGACCGAGGGGAGGAATTCCTTCTGGAGCCCCTGCTGCACAACCCCATCTAGGTGCGCAGGCGTTGGAATCCCGGAGCGGAGCCTGTTGATCTCGGCCAAGGTGACCAGAGTCTGGGATCTCCTGGATCACCAACGCCGGGCGTGGCTGACTCGAGTCGCTGGTCGCCAGGCGCACTGGGGACCCTCAGAACGGCCCAACCCGGCGATCCGGGAGTGCAAAGCAGCTTTGCACCCAGACTCTGTCGGGTATCTCGAGGGGTCTCAGGACCGGGAGCCATCGTCCCTTCCTACCCCGGCTCTCGGTCCTGCTGATCAAACCAAAGGATCGGGCTCCCCCTCAGCCTCCCCTCGAGAATCACCTGAGCAGGACCTCGCTCTCCTCGGCCCCCCCCTCGTCCGTGGTCGAGGAGGACCCTGCCTGCGATAAGCGCCCACACCTCACTTCCTCGCCCTCGCCTCCCGCCGAGACACCGCCATGGGAGCCCCTCCAACCACCGAGGGCGAGAGTCCCCAGTGGGAGGGTTTGTATTCCCGCTGGTCCCCAGAGGCGCTGGGGACCTGGGATGGAGGGTGCTACACGGAGCCAAGGCCAGGAGAGGTCCTCGTCTCTTTCACCGACTCGGACCCCGCATGCCCTTTCTGCGGGCGAGTCCCAGTCGGTGTTCCACATTTATTTCCTTTGGCGCCAGGCTGCAGCCGTTCTTTTTGTTCTTAAAGAACCTCCTGCTGCAGTTCTGGCTGCATTTTTTTCCCCCCCCTTTTTATTTTCGGGCACCCTGTTCGTGGCTCCACCAGGAAGAGGGACCTCCTGGTGAATCTGCTCCTGGCTCTTGGCAAACTTACCATCTACAAGACCAGGAAGCGTAAGATCACCGGGAGGGTCTCTTTGACTGTGGGGCCATGTTCAGGGCCCTCCTTCGTTCCCGGTGGCGTTGGAGCACGCCGACGGCGGAGTCCACTGGCGACATGACGGCTTTTTGTCGACCAGTGGGCTCTGGGTGGCGTGCTCTGCCCCCCCTTTGTTTTGAATATTTAATTTAAAAAAAAAAAAAACTGGCTTAGTTAACGGCGGTTTTGTTGGCACCCCTTTGATTAGGGGGTGCCAAACTTTTTTTCACCGGCTGCCTTCAGACAGCTGGTGCGCCGGCTGCCAGTAGGCGGCCAGCGCAGTTTATTACCGGCCATTAAATAGGCTGTACCCTTGAGCAAGGTACT
This sequence comes from Huso huso, assembly GCA_036884735.1. NCBI lineage: Eukaryota > Metazoa > Chordata > Actinopteri > Acipenseriformes > Acipenseridae > Huso > Huso huso. Next base: position 16,546 of record JAHFZB010000607.1, read on the forward strand.
TTACCTAAAAATTGCTCCAGTAAAAACCCAACTGTATAAATGGGTAATTGTATGTAAAAATAATGTGATATCTTGTAACAATTGTAAGTCGCCCTGGATAAGGCGTCTGCTAAGAAATAAATAATAATAATAATAAAGTTGTTTACTTACTGCATTATCTGAGAGAATGTTACTTCCTGCTTTGCTGTTGTGGTCTAGACTGGAGACAGACACACAAGATGGCAATGTAAACAAAGTTGCATGGGACGGTAGAATTTATTTCGGGTTAAATAAAACCTATTTCATTGATTAACGATGCACCAGAGTCCTTAATAAATACCCACACTTACACAAGCTACGTATATACACAAAATCTCAGACTTACTGTCGGTTGTACATCAAATTAAAGTTTTCATAGTTTTCATAGTTCAAAACACAAATTGCAATACTGAGGTAAGCATATCTTGTTCTGTTCAAAATTAAATCCTGGGTACAATTTCCTAAAGTTAGAATTCCAACTTAAAGTTGAGCACAATGCTGGCATTCTGTGATTCTTGAAACGTGTATTTTTTTTTGTGACAACTATATGAGTTAAGTTGCACTGGGTAAGGGCTTCTGGTATGCAAAATAAATAATAATAATTAAACAGGAATTAACGAGTTCTGTACTTGGTCTCCGTAAATTAAACCAACTTATTTGCATGCTGTATAAATACACCAACTGTACATGACTAAGGCCCTGTGAAAATCGCAGACATTTTATTTAAAATTCACGGCATTGTCAAGGATAAAGTATCGTATTTCGCGAATGTGCATGTGAATTTGAATTTTTATTTATTTTTTAAACAGCAAATATACAGATAAATGCACTGACATCAACATTAACATCAAAGTTACTCAAGCACTTTACAATAGCTTGTGAAACAGTGTTGTAATTTTGTAGGTAAACTGTACCTGCAAGGACACCATTTAGGTCTTGCAAAACAGTTTTACCAATTCCATAATCTCCTGCTTGTGATACTCGGCAACTTTAGGTAAGTATTCACGTCTCAGCTGGGCTGATGAAGGAATCGCTCCTCCTTTTGCTACACTGTGTCTGAAGAATTTCCGTAACTTTTGGTTGTCCAATTTTTCAAAAGGGATATTTGTGCAAAAAAATGCCTCTGTCAGGTCAAAATTTTCTAAGTGGACTTTTGGAAAATGGAAGTCACAGTTTTTTGTTTCTTTGTAAGTAAAGCAGTCGCAGTACTGCTCTGGATTTCCGCCTTTCTCTTTTTGGTGAATCTAAATGCCTGTCAACAGACGAGTTTCGGAAGTGATCTACAGTAACGACATCCTTTTTTTTTTGTTTACAGTGTGTAGTATTTTAATTTCCTGCTTAGATTGCATATAGTGAAATGACATAATCACTGCACAGCACTGTGTGCATGAGCTGTACAGTTTTGTTAATGTGATTTTTTTTTTGTATGAAATACAAATAATTATGAAATTATTTTTATTTCTTAATATTGTAAAAAATGCGGTATTGGGCTAATTTTGTGATTTCAGCACAGCCCATTAAATTTGCGATTTTCACAGGACCTTAAATGACCAAAATTATACACATCATTATAATAAAAAAACAACATTTTGAAGATAGAAGACTGACAGGAGGGGCGGGCATTAAAAAAACAAACCCTTTACACAACTATGTGTAATTTTCAATACAAAGACCATTCTGTGGCAACCTACATACACGTTCAAGGTGTGTTCATCTCTCCTAAACCAACAACAACAAAAAAAAACTACTGTAAACATTAATCTCTTCAGTTAAAAATCATGAAAACAAACCCTATGATTGACAGTATTTTATGTCCTTTCAATGATCTCATTACTATGCCACACATACATCAAATTTATTTTCCAGCATATTAAACACGAGTATGGCTTTTGTCAACAAAATAAATAAAAATAACTTGAAATCTCCATCTGTTTCAAATTATTCAACAGCTTTGATTAGATTCAATTGTTTAACTGATTGTTCAATATATATATATATATATATATATATATATATATATATATATATATATATATATACAGTACTGTGCAAAAGTTTTAGGCAGGTGTGAAAAAATGCTGTAAAGTAAGAATGTTTTCAAAAATAGACATGTTAATAGTTTATATTTATCAATTAACAAAATGCAAAGTGAGTGAACAGAAGAAAAATCTACATCAAATCAATATTTGGTGTGACCACCCTTTTTGCCTTCAAAACAGCATCAATTCTTCTAGGTACACTTGCACACAGTTTTTTTGAAGGAACTCGGCAGGTAGGTTGGCCCAAACATCTTGGAGAACTAACCACAGTTCTTCTGTGGATTTAGGCAGCCTCAGTTGCTTCTCTCTCTTCATGTAATCCCAGACAGACTCGATGATGTTGAGATCAGGGCTCTGTGGGGGCCATACCATCACTTCCAGGACTCCTTGTTCTTCTTTACGCTGAAGATAGTTCTTAATGACTTTCGCTGTATGTTTGGGGTCGTTGTCATGCTGCAGAATAAATTTGGGGCCAATCAGATGCCTCCCTGATGGTATTGCATGATGGATAAGTATCTGCCTGTACTTCTCAGCATTGAGGAGACCATTAATTCTGACCAAATCCCCAACTCCATTTGCAGAAATGCAGCCCCAAACTTGCAAGGAACCTCCACCATGCTTCACTGTTGCCTGCAGACACTCATTAAGATACCGCTCTCCAGTCCTTCGGCGAACAAACTGCCTTCTGCTACAGCCATATATTTCAAATTTTGACTCATCAGTCCAGAGCACCTGCTGCCATTTTTCTGCACCCCAGTTCCTGTGTTTTGCATAGTTGAGTCGCTTTTGGCCTTGTTTCCACGTCGGAGGTATGGCTTTTGGCCGCAAGTCTTCCATGAAGGCCACATCTAACCAGACTTCTCCGGACAGTAGATGGGTGTACCAGGGTCCCACTGTTTTCTGCCAATTCTGAGCTGATGGCACTGCTGGACATCTTCCGATTGTGAAGGGAAGTAAGCATGATGTGTCTTTCATCTGCTGCAGTAAGTTTCCTTGGCCCCACCACTGCGTCTGGTCCTCAACGTTGCCGTTTCTTTGTGCTTCTTCAAAAGAGCTTGGACAGCACATCTGGAAACCCCTGTCTGCCTTGAAATTTCTGCCTGGGAGAGACCTTGCTGATGCAGTATAACTACCTTGTGTCTTGCTGCTGTGCTCAGTCTTGCCATGGTGTATGACTTTTGACAGTAAACTGTCTTCAGCAACCTCACCTTGTTAGCTGAGTTTGGCTGTTCCTCACCCAGTTTTATTATTATTATTATTATTATTATTATTATTATTTATTTCTTAGCAGACGCCCTTATCCAGGGCGACTTACAATTGTACAAGATATCACATTATTTTTACATACAATTACCCATTTATACAGTTGGGTTTTTTACTGGAGCAATCTAGGTAAAGTACCTTGTTCAAGGGTACAGCAGCAGTGTCCCCCACTGGGGATTGAACCCACGACCCTCCGGTCATGAGTCCAGAGCCCTGACCACTACTCCACACTGCTGCCCCTCCTACACAGCTGTTTCTGTTTCAGTTAATGATTGTGTTTCAACCTACATATTGAATTGATGATCATTAGCACCTGTCTGGTATAATTGTTTAATCATACACCTGACTGTATGCCCACAAAATCCCTGACTGTGTGCAAGTGTACCTAGAAGAATTGATGCTGTTTTGAAGGCAAAGGGTGGTCACACCAAATATGGATTTGATTTAGATTTTTCTTCTGTTCACTCACTTTGCATTTAGTTAATTGATAAATATAATCTATTAACATGTCTATTTTTTGAAAGCATTCTTACTTTACAGCATTTTTTTCACCTGCCTAAAACCTTTGCACAGTACTGTATATATATATATATAGTGGCAAAGTGGGGCTTGCTTGCCACGTCTGCGGACATGTTGTCACTGTCTTCTAGTGTAAGAAAAGACTCTCAAACAGTAAATGTGGTTAGGAGCTGTCACGGGTGACCCAGAACCAGTTATTATGTGTAGTAAGAAATTGGATTCCTTTGCATGGAGAATTTCAGTGGCTAGAGTTCACGGCTCCTCGATTGATTCAGATTCAGTTGTATTAAGTCTGCCCACTAATAATGTAGAGCAAAATAGGTATTGTGGTGTTTGCAGAGCCAACCTGAGCTGAACCCAAGACAAAAGTGGAGTCCTGCTGGGAACAAGCTGAAGCTTTGGACATGGATTGGATGATTTAAATATATTAATGAAATGCATGTGCTATAATCATTTGTAATGTTTAATAGTTTTGGTTTGTAACCATTGCTGTAAAGAATGCTCTCGCTGTATGACCCTTTAACTGAAGTAGGCACAGCCTGACACCTAACCCAGTCAGCCTCAAGCCGTCTCTTATCAAGATGGGCACAGCTCAGAATTGAGTGCTGGAATTTCTGCTAATACTTTTTTCAGCTTGAATAACAAAATAATGCTATACTACTAAATACATGTTAATATGCTTGTTTTAAATGGTATAGGTTGTTGTGGTAACATGTAATCATAGGTAGTGGTAATTATAGTTAGTTTAAATAATAGTGTACTATGAACAATTTTTATGTATAAGATCATATGATTCACTTTTGCTTAATATGATAGCATACCTGAAGCTGTTTTCTATCAAGATGAACATAGTTAAAACTAAGTCCTAATTCAATGAAAAGAATTACTGTGTGCTTACATTCAAAATTATAACTTCTGAATATAAAGGAAAAAAGGAGTTAGGAGTATTCTTAAGGGAAAGAGAAAACAGAAAGGGATTAAAAGACCTCGCTTTGAGTCGGTTTCTGCTTGTAATTCAGTTTTAAAATAAGTAGGTGAGTAAGAACAACCTAGAGTAAAAAAAGACTCTAACTTAAGAAAATAAGCATTTCAGAAGATACACCACAAATAGAGAACAGAAAAATTGAATAAAATCCTATTGTAATATTGCTGCTATGCTGCTGCTACCAGAAAGTAATAAGGTTAGCAGCCATACGCTATAAGGAGTAAGGTACTAGTTTGACTCTGAAGTTAAAAGACGCAGTATAAAAAGATGTTGTGTTTAAAATACAAAATAAAAAGATTGAAAAATATTGAAGAATAACTTTATAAGCAAAAGATAGGCTTTGGAAAAGTAAACTCTGTGTAACCTGCTTTATCGAACTTTCTACAAGCCTGCCCTTGGAGGGATCAGTGCTCGATACCAAAAGGTCTTCGTTGGCAAGAGAAGCGGGGATTCTCTTATCAGGAATTTACGGTGTCAAGGCTAGAAGTATTCTTCAATTTAGAAGAAGGAAGGACAGAATAGAAATGGTCTAATTCCAAAATATATTAAGATAGTTAGTTGCCGGGCGGAACAAGCACGTAAGATACAGGTGTAAGGAAAGTTCTAGGGAACATTAATCACTATTAAACTTGGCAAGAAAAGAGGTGTCTCCAGCAAGCTGGTTTTAGCCAGTATGTGTATAGCTGAAAAATACAGGGTCATCTGGATGTCAATTAAGTTCAAGCTACCAGGGGCCCATAGGAGAAAAACATTACAGCTTTACAGCTCAGTAAAATAGTTAGGTTTTCCATAAGGAGAAAACTCTACACTAAAAAGATATAAGATGGAAGTTCCCTATAATACCTGCTAAACACACACCTGTAAGGAAAGAAGGAAACTAATTTGAAAGTGAGATGACATGAGGGAATATATTTTTGAAAGCCAAGTTCATGTAATCAATTATAACCATTATAACTATAACCACTCTTTTTATGCACACAATTATTGGTGCTGCATATATTTAAACACCACTCCTTTTTATAATGCACACATATTAAGTAGTGAATCAAGGTAGCAAGGACTCTGTGAACTCTGTTTCACTAAACTTTTTTAGATGAAGGAGGGGGCCAAGAATGAGTGGATGAGATCATGGGCCAGTGTGAACTGTTGTCATGTGACTCCAAGTGAGTCTGAAGAGTTGGTTGAATTCCTTAGAGGTTATTGTTCGCCAAGAGATAAGGACTGTCAATATAGATTGATGATTGGAGCTAAGTGGGGCCTCCCATTACTTTCAATGGGACAAAAATTGTATAAAAACCCTGGACCGATCACACTGAGACCACCACAATCAAGACTCAGCTTGGCAGAGCCACGTGGTCCATCCTTTGCAGGTCTTCACAAGGCAGTCCTTCTCTTTTGTTCACGCTACTCTCCCTTATAATAGGAGGTAAGCATATTAATGGTAATATTGTATCTTGCATGTATTGGTTATATTGCTATGAGGTTTTGAAACTATGTTTTAGTATTGAGAGTGTTATATTGAATGTGCTAAACATAGCAGTGGTGCTTGTAGGCTTTGTGTTTAGCCGGCCCGAGGGCTACACTAAATACATATAATTGTATTATGTTATTGAAGTATTAATGCTGAGCTTGTAATAAACTTAGGATTGCTAATTATTGTTACATGTTTTGGGTTTTTTTGGTGGTATCATGACTACTAAACCAATATTAAAGGCATTTTAATAAACCAAGGAGCGCTGATGTTGCTCTGATTCGTAAAACTTCAAATGAATGAGTCTGCATGATTTTCTTGATTAAATAAAAGGTTTTAAGGACACACCGCTCGTCCAGTGCTCGAACATAAACCACTAGGAGTTTTAAACATCTCTGTCCTCCTCAACGTCTCCCCTGAGTTAAGAGTGTGTGCAGAGCAAATAATACAATAAAAAGAAAACGTGAAAAGTGAAAACGTGACAGAGCACTAACTAAGGTGACCAGACGTTCCGTTTTGGATGGGACAGTCCCACTTTTGAAACACTGGTCCCAGTGTCCCCAGAACCTTTCTTGGGAGGCTCATTTCGTATTGTTTTTTTCCCAGAACACTGTTGCGCCAGTAACAGAATATTGTGTTTTTATGCAGGCTGCTGTGTTACTACCATATCTAACTTATTACAATACAATGACACTTGATGTGACTAAAGGGAAGGTTGAACAACCAGTAGCATTAAAAACGCGTGCAAATCTGGAGAACTACTGAACAGTCAACGTTCATATTTGCAACCAATCACAGAGAATTGTGGGTGGGTTTATCCAATGACTGTTGCTAAACGCATAATACATGAAATAGTAGCGGCAACACAGCAGCTAATGACAGATATCAGGCTTAAAGAGCATGGAAAGCAAGAGAGAACAGGTGGGTCTTGAGAGTTGATTTAAAGCGAGCGACGGTGGGAGCATCACACACCAAAGCTGGGAGAGAGTTCCAAAGAGTCGGAGCCATGAAGCTAAATGAGCGTTCTCCAAGTATGGTGCACTTTTGCTTGGGGATAACAAGCAGGCCAGAGTCGGAGAACCTCAGCTTGCGGGCAAGGACATAGTGGGTCAGCAGGTTGAGGAGGTACTTGGGACCTGTGTGATGAAGGGCATTGTAGGTGAGCAGGAGAGTTTCCTGGACTTTACAGGTAGCCACTGCAGCTGGGCAAGACGGGGGGGTAATGTGATCACATTTTTTACATTTTGTAAGGATCCTGGCAGCGGCATTCTGAACTAGCTGCAGTCGGTTTATGGTGAGTGCCGGAACACCACCATAGAGAGAGTTGCAGTAGTTATTATTATTATTATTATTTGTTTATTTAGCAGACGCCTTTATCCAAGGCGACTTACAGAGAATAGGGTGTGTGAACTATGCATCAGCTGCAGAGTCACTTACAACTGCATCTCACCCGAAAGACGGAGCACAAGGAGGTTAAGTGACTTGCTCAGGGTCACACAATGAGTCAGTGGCTGAGGTGGGATTTGAACCAGGGACCTCCTGGTTACAAGCCCTTTTCTTTAACCACTGGACCACACAGCCTCCTAGTTGAGTCAAGAGGAAACAAATGCATGACAAAGTACCTCTGCATCCAGGAGGAAAGGTTTGGACGGACTTTGGGTTGTTTCAAGATGGTAGAAGGAAGATTTGACCACGGAGAAGTTGTGGGCATCAAAGGAGAGGTTGCCATCAAGAAATACACCAAGGCTTTGTATAGTGGGGGAAGGCAGCAGTAGACAGTTTCTGAGGTTCAGGGCAGCTATACTTAGATTCTTAAGTTGAGTTTTAGATCCTACTAGAAGGAGTTCAGATTTGCTAGTGTTCAGCTGAAGAAAATTGGCAGACATCCAGGCCTTGATATCTTGAATGCAAGCCGAGAGCCGGACTATGGCAGAGGGGCTTCGAGGGTTGAGTTTTAAGTAGAGCTGGGTGTCGTCAGCATAGGCGTGAAACATGAGGCTGTGTTGGTGGATGAGGTGACCCAAGGGAAGCATGTAGATATTGAAGAGAAGGGGCCCAAGAACAGATCCTTGAGGGACACCACAAGTGACCGGGTTTGCAACACCACTGCGTCCAGCATAGAAAACAGACTGCATGCGTCCGGATAGGTAAGAGGACATCCAGGAGAGACAGGTTCCAGAGATTCCATCATATTTCTTAAGGTGGTCAAGAAGAATGCCATGATCTATGTTGTCAAAAGCGGCTGTTAGGTCAAGAACAGAGGGAGCACCAGCATCAGCAGGAGATCATTCACAGTCCAGAGCAGAGCAGTTTCAGTACTGTGATGCGGCCGGAAACCAGACTATAGAGATTCAAGCAGATTGTTGTCCGTGAGATGTTTCATCAGCTGACTGGCTACAGCCCTTTCGAAAGTTTTTGAGAGAAAAGGGAGATTGCAGATGGAACGGAAATTAGAGGGTTTTTGAGTACCCGTAAACTTCGGGCAAGCTTAAGGGCAGCAGGAACCGAGCCAGAGTCCAGGGGACAGGTTGAGAGTGTGCATAATGGAGGGAGCAAGATCAGAAGCACAGAGACGGACAAGGTTAGTCAGCCAGGGGTCCAGGGGCATGTGGCAGTAGTTGAAACATCAGCAATGGAGAGAGGGAGAAGAAGGAGAGGCAGGGAGGGGGAACCGCGTGGGAGTCAAGGTGCTCAAGTAGTAAACTGGGTTTGTGGTGGGCGGCGTAGAATAGATGTTGTCGATTTTTTTCGAAAGAGGAGAAATCATAACAGGTAAGAGAGGAGGATGGATGGGAGTTGGATCTGTCGGTGGCTGGATGTAGGATTTGGTCAATGGTCTTAAAAGAGAACATTGGGTTTATGATTTCAGAGAAGTATTTCACCCTGGCGTGGCAAGCACACCGCCTGTAGCTCGCATGAGATGGTCGGTCCAGATCTCTGTGAACCGTTACTCAGATGACCTCCACTTTCACTCGAGCTTCGGTAGGCAGATTTAAGCAGTCGAAGTTCGAGGGTGTACCATGGGCAGTTTTGATCTTTCTTGATTCGGTTCTGGTAGCGGAGCAACAGTATCAATGACATGAGTAAGGGTGGCATTGTAGAGGGTCACCGAATCATCAACTAAGGGCGGAGACACATTCTGAGAGTTTCAGAGGATTCAGCAGATTCTTGGGCGGGAAGGAGACAACAGTATCAGTAGCGGAGGAAGGAGCAGGGAGATTAATATTAGCAGTAATTAAGAAATGGTCAGAGAGAGAGACATCTGAGACAGAGTGATTGGAGACATCAAGGCCCCTTGTGATGAGTAGATCCAGGGTGTGTCCCTCGGGTGTGAGTGGGGACATTGACAGATTGAGAAAGTCCAAGACAGTCCAGAAGCGTGTTGAAGTCGGTCACTAGGGGGGAGGAAGGCAAGTCAGCATGAATGTTGAAGTCACCTAAGAGTAGGATTTTGTCAGTAGAGTGCAGACGAGGGAGAGGAATTCTGAAAACTCAGCAATAAAAGCAGACTTGCTCTTAGGTGGACGGTAGATAACAACAAGGGTGAGGGACATGGGAGAGGGGAGCTTTATGACAAGATGCTCAAATGAAGAAAAGGCAGGCAAAGAAAGAACTGGGGAAGCGAGCACAAATTGGCAATAACAGCAGTGCCCTGCCTCGGCAAGTGAGGCGAGGTTTGTCAAAGAGGGAATAGCCCTTTGGGGTGGCTAGATGCAGCGAGTGCATGTCGTTTACAGAGTGCCAGGTTTCAGCTAGACAGAGAAGATTGAGATTGGTATCGGTTATAAGTTCGCTGAGAAGCAGAGATTTGTTAGTCAGAGAGCGACAATTTCAAGTTTGTAGCAGGCAGTGTAGGGGGAGAAGCAGTTAATAAGGGTATGTGCAGCAGGTACTTACCAGTGTTCATTCTGGGGGTGGAGAATGAAAGAATTTTTAATTTAAGTGCAGGCTGTTTACCTAAGCAAGCAATGATTAGAACAAATAAACTACAATCCACTTATATATTTCAACACCGATTCAAACAGCAACGCAAATTCCAGCCAGAGGAAGAATCAGATATCATGCGTTTGCAGATTATGCTCTCAACCACAGATACCCTCTAAGAAACCTATGTTAGTGAATCATACAAAATAATTTATGAACTATATATTTTCACATTTGTGAAATTCATGTTGTAAAAAATATTAAAAAAAAGTTTCAGAACATTTTTTATTTCTTTAAGTATACAAGTTATTTTTAGCAATAATGAAATACAATAGTTTCAGTTCTCCAGGTGCCCATTTCATTTATTTAAATATATATATATATATATATATATATATATATATATATATATATATATATATATATATATACATTTTACATTGATATTGGAGTACTGTACATGATACAAATAGTTTAAAACAATTATGTCCTTGTTTCATTTTACCTTTCTTGTTTAAAAAATACATAGATAAGCTGCCTTAGAGGCAGGATAAATAGCTGTGTGCAGATCCACTGGTCTTGGCTGGGATCTGCAAGCTTAGAAGGGTAATTGATACAGTTCTTCCTACTATCCCAGTGCCTGATGAGCTTCAACAATTTAGTGGGGTTCCACAAAATTATATATTTTTCACCCTTTTTGTACCAATTTAAAACGCCTAGATCGAGTATGAATGGTGCAACCAAATAACCGATCAAGAAGAATGAAGATGAAGGAATGACTTGAGGATTTATTGAGAATTACTAAAAGCAATTAAGAGGTTAATTGATTACATCACATTTGAAAAAGACAAATTTAAAAAGATGCACTACAGTATAAGCAGTAATAGCATGCTCATAAAGCAGCTCTTATGTTTTTGATTGTATCCATCCCTAAGTGGGAAAACATTGGGTTCATCTTATTGCATAACTCAGATTACAAGGAATGAGACTAGCATTAGGATTCAGTTTTTCTTCATTTATACTTCTGTCAAAATCTTGTCAAGCTTCAAAAGGACATCCAAGAATTGCTGTTAATTTCAGTTTTTGCGTTCTCTACCTGCCAATTGGCTGTCTGCTTACCTGATTTATTCCATCTTATCTGCCTTTATGGATTTTTATATTGTGTGTCCTAAATTACATGTAATATGCTTTGACAATGTAGGCTTAACTTCCACTCTGGGGTCATACCAAGTACATTATCCCCCCCCCCCCAGGCAATTTAAACTTAGCAGCTGCATAAAAGCTCTATACCGAAAATCCATGAAGTTAAAATAAATCTATTAATGACCAATGTTTTCTATTCCCCCTAGGGGTCTAGTGAAATGTATCTCTTTAGTTTTACAATTCTGATGTGTATCCATGCAAAGTGATTTTTTACCTCATTTTAAAAATGAGTTAAGATGCATTTATAAGATTTTAATATTCCTGAAATGTACACCACAGAAACATGTATGTAAACCGACCTCTTTACTTTTCATCTGCAGGCAGGAACACAAAGTAGGGCTCGCTGGTTGTGTCACTGAGAAACTGTCCTGTGTCCCATGCAATCTCAAAAGTAATGTACCACTGATAAGATGGATTACTGCACTCTATGGGCATAACGCAAACACTGCAAATACAGAACATTACAAAGATATAATACAATTTTTGAAGTGACTATAATAAAATAAGATTTATGGAAATTATTTTTGGTAGTCAGCTAGAATTATATGTATCCTCATAATACTATTTAAACTAGCTAGGTAACTGCTAAAATGATTACAATAAGAGAGTAACTTTCATTTTATTTCAGCAATACCCATGACAGGGTTTGTGGTACATCAAAGAATAACCCAAAACACTTCTTATTGCATGGAATCATTGTAAGTCAAGCCTTCAACCAGCCAGGAAGTGCAGTAAGTCTCATTTGGCCCAACATGCCATAACGTGAGGGGGTTAGTTATAACCAGTAATAATAGAGAAAATAAGTGCTAGTCTGGTGTACATCCTCACAGCTAGTTCACTTACAACTCAAGAGTTGAAACAAAATGTTTTCTTTATTGAATACATTAAAACAATAGAATTAAACCTCAGTAGTTAAATATTCAGTAGGTATCTATTTAAAAAAAAAAAAAACAGTTGTGTACCTTCCACGTGTGGGGAAAAGCTGGCGATGTTTCAAAACTTTTGCTTAAATTCTAAATTTAGTAATAACTCCTCAAACAAACAGTAGATTCACAAATAAATCAATCGTTGTAACCATATTAAATAACAGTTTAAACAGTATGTTTTAATAACAATTGCACAGAATTCTCTAACCTTCTTTAAATAAAAGTCCATAAAAAAAAACTCTTTAGCTCAGTTCAACTCACAGACTTTATTTCTGTAAATGCAAAGCAATGTAACACACAGTCCTTCTTTGTTTGCAGCAAACATACTATATATATATATATATATATATATATATGGAATTCTGGCCTGTGATTGGTTAAAACCTCATCATGGATTGAACTATTACCCTGACATCCTTACACCACACCGGCAATCGTCTCCATCTGTCATGTGATTGGTTCACATCACTGTCAGTCCTGCCCCTTTTTCAAAGGAACGCCTTTCTCCCCAGCATTCCTCACAACAAGAGAAAATGGCTGAACACCGATTCTGTGATTTAACAGCAAATGAATTACAAAACATACTATAAAAGAAAGATGCTCCAAACACTAAAATGGTTATTAAACGTTACTGTCACTGTTTGCTGACGTTCTGAAATTCAAACAAATTCAACTTGACAAAAACAAATATGACAGGTGGGATATAAACTGATGCAGCAGTCAGAAAACCTGATGGAGCCGAGAAAACTTTGATAACTTTTGGTATGAACTTCAAAAACATGTTCTGTTATTTATTTATTTATTTACTTATGCTGTATCAGCTATATTTAAACAAAATATATAAGTTTTCACCACCCAAGCTGACAACGAGATAAACAGACAGCCCTTGTTTATCCCCTGCTGTGTTGGCACTGAACTCTGCTGGAAAAAAAAAGGACGTGAAGGACTGCTGTGCTGTAAGTAGTTCATCCGGGTTGTCTGTTCGGGACTGTACTATAAAATAACATTTGCTTACTAAGGTGGGTGTACATTAGTTTGTATTATATGCTGGATTGAGGTTGCAGTCTCTTCGGGGTGTCATGTACATAGGCAGAGTTTACAGTTTTTTCTTTTTTTTTGAGCAGGTAAAAAAAAAATACCTTTCCGCTTTTTATTGAGAGCAGCGTTTATTCAAGGGCGGAGTCTATTAAAAAAGCTGATATCTGAGTGAGGCGTTAATTGAGGGGCGACGTTAATTGAAATACGGTATGTACTGCAGACTCAGCCATAGTGTATAATTAAAAGCCCCTGGAAGACTATTGTTACATCCTAAACTTAGGGCATTGTAGCCCTGTCAGTAACAACAGTCTTCCCTCAGGCAATAATTTTCCACTGTAGCTTCTCCAGTCCATATTTACTATATATATATATATATATATATATATATATATATATATATATATATATATATATATATATATATATATATATATATATATATATATATATATATATATATATATATAATTTATTGGAATAGTACAGCACCCAAGCCCTTACAACTGGCATCGATTTCACAATGAAAGGTTTCTTAAAATCAGCATATGTCAGCACACGGGCTGTGGTAAGCTTCTGTTTGAGCACCTCAAATGCTTCCTCACATTGTTCATTCCAGCTCTTTAAAGGTGTGACATCCTTACCTTTGTTCGTCTGACCTTTTGTACTAGCAAGAGTATGGAGGGGCGCAGCAGTTTTAGCAAATCCCCCACAAAACGCTCTATAATAACTGGCAAATCCTAAAAGCCTCTCAGTTCAGTCACAGTGTTTGGTCTTTCCATTCAGCAACAGCTTTGATCTTCTCTGGATCCGTTTGTACCCCCTGGTCAGAAATCACATGTCCCAAATAGTTAACCCCCCTGCGAAAAAGACAGCATTTACTCAATTTTAGTTTTAATCCGTTTGTTTCAGTTTAGTAAGAACAGTATCCAACCTATCAATATGTTGTTCCACAGTAGTCGAAAAAACATCATCTAGATAAACGAGTAATGACTGTAAGCTCTGATCACTCAATATACGCATCATCAACCTCTGAATGTACCCGGTGCATTACAAAAAAAGCATTACGATCCCAAAGGCATACGATTGAATTGATACAGACCAAAAGGTGTACAAAAAGCAGTCTTACAGTTATCTCTTTCTTCCATAGTAACTTGGTTGTACCTACTAGTTAAATCTAGCATTGAAACCACTTGGCACTGTGTAAAGCACCCAAGGATTCTTCTGATCCTAGGTAAGGGGATACTTCTTCTTTGGCGTATTATCATTAAGCTTCCTATAGTCTACACACATAACGCAAGGAATTATCCTTCTTCCCACAACACAATGGGAGAAGCATAAGGGCTACTATTCTCTTCTATGACACCCTGTTTCAACAACTGCTAGATATGATTTTAACCTCCTCCAACTGACTAGGTGGGAATTCATGGTGTCTCTGACATATAGGAACCCTCATCAACTGTCGGAATTGTGTTTCACAACAACAGTAAACCCAAGTTCATTATCACCTGCTACAAAAAACATCTAAATGTTTCTGAAACAGCCATTTCAATTTCTCCTGCTGTGAATCACTAACATTTTCTATAGCCAGCTCCGCAGACAACGTTGTTCTTCAGGATCCATTCTTTCACAGGACTCCTGGCAAACAACCATAGCCTCATTAGTACTCACAAACTGGAAGTCCACTTCCCCCCCTTCTACAGCTTGAAGCACCTCCCAACAGCTTGTATATACCAATCCTAACACAGGGTTGCAGCCATACATCTCGTCCCCTATATTAGCTACTGGGATAAATATAATTTCCTGATGACACAAACTGACAGTACTAACTACAGCCAAATTTGCTGGAAGATTGCTAGTTTCCCCCAACAATGGTTCAATTACAGGACAATCATTCCACTCTTTGACCTGTCATGGCTATCATAGGACAGTGCCAGCTGGAATACAGACTGGTTTGGTACTTTTCACTTTCACATAGCCTAGCTGCTCACGGTCCGGCTACGTAGCTCTACTGTCACAGCTCTCTCAATTCCTGAACATATAAGGGACCACATTGCTGGCACAAAATCTCACAACATTTGTCTATAACATTCATACCAATCAACCCAGCAACATAAGTTTTCTCTTTTGTCTCTGGGTTTATAGGATCCTTACCACCAGGATAATTCCCCATTTTCAGGACTCTTCTCCTCATTACCATTACATCCAACTCAAAATACCCAACATAAGGTATACTCAACCCATTTGCTGCTTTTAAAGACAATCAACTTTTAGAGGAAAGTAATTCTTTACCTAAGGGTTGAAAATGCTGCTTAAAAAGACAAAAGCCAGTAATAGTAGTTACCATGGACCCAGTGTCCAAAAGACAAGGCACCATGACTCCCACCATATTATCCAATACAACTGGGCAACCACCCACAATCTCTACCGAATGCGGTGTAGAATCGGAGTCTAGATTACCCCCACCTGTCGTTTGACTCAACACAACAGGGGGTGAGAGTTTCCCTGATCCTCCCCTTAAGACTACACAGCGTCTGACATATCCAAGACTTCTAACCTCACTTCTTGACTAGGGACCTCGCCCTTGAAGGGCACTTTTTGCTATATGTCCGGGTGTTTACATGAAAAAAAGTTGTCCCCTTTAACATCAAGGTTAGGTAGCTCTCCTCTTCTCTACCCATTAGTGGCCCTAGATGACCCATAGTCTCTTGCCTGTCCTTGGATTTGTTTAGACAACTGATCAAGTTGTACTTGCTGCTTCTGAAGTAGTTGCAAAATATCAGCCAGAGAGGGACTAGTACCCTCAATGGCTCTTACAGCCTGTCACAAAGACGGCCGGAGTGGGTGGTGTCAGACCAGAGCCAGGAAGTAACCCACAGAGACTTTGAGTTTGTTAAGCTGAGCGTGATCGCGCTCCAGCTTTTAAATTAACAGAACAGAAAATAAACACAAGCACAAAACAGGACACGGCACTATCGCCAAAATAAATATATAAAACAAAACGGACTAAACAGTGAACAGACAAAACCAACAAACACGAGTGAAAACAACTATCAATTTATTTTACTTTTTCTTTATTTTATTTTACTTTATTTTCTCCTCCTCTCTCACCCTCTTCTCCACTCACTAACACCCAACCCCTGACTGAGGAAAATGTGCATCTATTTATACTGTTTGTGCTTGGATTCAATTACTACTTAATTATTCACTTGAATCCCAGCACGTGAATTCATTACGAAACCCTGTGTTCACATATTATATTTAAATGCAGGTGCGTGATGTGCAATCCCGCGCCTAAATACAAATATACAATTTAAACACACGTGGAAAATAGACTGTTTATATCCCGTAGGTACAATCTATACACCAACATTAACACACGAACATACAAATACATAACATTAAATACACACAGGCTGGCACTTTGCCACATATACCCTGTGCAAAGCACACATGGCCTCAACGGCCACCTCTTAAATACCAGCAGTCCAGGCCAGTCTCGGGCTGGAAGGGAGGCTTCAGCGGGTCTATGGCTGGCAATGCTCAGCCCCCTGCCGGGGTAGTGGCACTGGCTGACAGCATGCATGGTCCCCCCCTGCAGCGAAAAAGCTATGGGCAGGTGGTCCCTCGACCTCCTTCAGAGGGGCAGCTCCCCTCCTGTGGGCTCCGCCACAAGAACCCTGCAGCGAAACTGCTGGGGAAAGTGGTCTCCAGACCTCGCCCCTCCTTCTCTCGTGGGTCGCAGCTCCCTCTGGGGTTCGCCACCCGACCTCCCTGTGGAGGTACGGGCAGCAGAGGCAGTTCCTGCCCTCTGTTCATGGTGCATGGAAGAAGAGGCAGCTCCAGCCCTGTCTGCTTTGGTGAGTGGTGGGAGGCAGAGGCAGTCCAGCTCTGCCGTTGGCGGTGGTGGAGGCAGAGGCAGTCTTGTCCCTGCGTCTCGGTGGAGGGAGAGGCAGCCCAGCCCCTCTGTTCCTGGTGGTGGGGAGGCAGAGGCAGCCCTGCCCTCCCGTCCTAGTGGAGGAAGGGTGGAGGTGGCTTAGGCAGAGACAGCCCCTGCCCTCTGTCTCCTCCCGGTGGAGGTGGCGGAGACAGAGGTAGCCCCATTGCCTGTTCCCACGGTGGAGGTGTATGAGGCAGAGGCAGCTCCTCTGTCTTGGCGGCTGGCTCCCTCCGCTGTGGCGGCTGGGTTGAGGCGCCTGCATGGCTGCCTTCAGCAGCACCCAGAATAGAGGCTGCTGGGGGACCAGCCTGTCCCTCCCCTCCCCAAAATTTTCAGGGGGGTTGCCTGTAACCTCCTCCCTTCCGGGTTCTTGGGGCTGAACCAGCAGGCATTTTCCTCTGCTGGTGGCTTGGGTCCCAGGGGCTGTGGAAACCCCTAATTTGCCTCCCTTTGGGCTGTGGACGCACCGACTCCTCCCTTGGGCTGTGGGACGACCGACTCCCTCCCCTTTGGGCTGTGGACGCACCACCTCCCTTTGGGCTGTGGACGCACTGCACCTCCCCTTTGGGCTGTGGACCATCCCACCCTCCCTTGGGCTGTGGACGCACCCCACTCCCTCCCCTCTTGGGCTGTGGATCACCCACCTCCCTCTTGGGCGAGGGACGCCGGGCCCCCCACCCAGCGTGAGGGACGTCTGGCCTCCCACAGGCTCAGGACGCCTGACGTCCTCCCACCAGGCGAGGGACGCCTCGGCCCCTCCCCACTCAGGTGTAGGACGCCTGCCCTCCCACTCAGGCGCAGGGACGCCCGGCCCCTCCCCACTCAGGCTGTGGAGGCAAACCAGCAGGCATTCACCCTCTGCTGGTGGGATACGTGTAATGCGTACCTCACCCCCTGCCGGTGGCGATGGGGACAGCAGGCATTCACCCTCTGTTGTGGTCCTGCTACCTGGGCTGCTGTTCCGCTATAACTGCCTCTGCGCTGAGACCAACCCCACACCTTCTCCCAGGTGCTTACGGTTCGTTCCTTGGCATACGCCCCCATCGCTTCCTTATCCATTAAACCGCAGGAACTGACCACTATTGATAGACTGGGCCTGCCCAGCATTTTCCAGCATCCAGTCTCACTTGATGGATATTCCGCCATCTTTTTATTTATTTCCTTTTTTTTTCCAATCCAAAACTGCGGTTCCTGCTCTGGCCTGAGTCCTGGAGGCGCTGTTTATCCCACGCAGGACACCGCGCACAAAGACAGCCGGAGTGGGTGGTGACGACCAGAGCCAGAAGTAACCCATGAGACCTTTGAGTTTGTTGCCGGAGCCGCGATCGCCCAGCTTTTAATTAACGCAACAAAAAAAACACAAGCACAAAAACAGACACGGCACTATCGCCAAAATATATATAAACAAAACGGACTAAACAGTGAATAGACAAACGTAACAAACACGGTGAGGAAAAACAACTATCAATTTACTTTTACTTTACTTTATTTATTTTACTTTACTCCTCTCTCTCACCCGCTTCCCACCTTACTTAACACCCAACCCCGACTGAGTGAAAATGTATCTATTTATACTGTTTGTGCTGGGATTCAATTACTACTTAATTATTCACTTGAACTTCCAGCACGCGGAATTCATTACGTGGAAACCCCGTGTTTACATATTATATTTTAAATGCACGCATGTGATGTGCAACCCCGCGCCTCAAATACAAATATACAATTTAAACACACGCGGAAACACAGACCTGTTTATATCCCGTGTACCAATCTATACACCAACATTAACACACGCATACAACACACATAACACACAAAAAATACACACACAGGGCGTGGCACTTCGCCACAGCTCACACTTTTCAGGAAATTCTGCTAGCCTTTAATTAGCACATCTGCTCTGCCCTGCAGGGACACTCCCTCCTCCTCCTCAGCCCACTGAATAGCTTCCTCCCTAAATTTCAGTGAAAAGTCAAGTCTGGTTCTCTCCTATTCAGCTGCTTTAATTCTTTTCTTAGAAAGGCATCCCTAACATTTTCAAAAACTTAAAGAGTCTGTTCTTGGTCTGCCACTTGCACTCCTGAGGGGCTAAAAGCGTCCTGCTTCGCTGCCATAAGACCATTAGCGCATGGGGGTATTCCTTAGGGTCTCCCTCTTTTGTTCTGATTCAAAATGGTTTATGTAACAGCGGCGTGATTACTCAATACCCTTAGGTAAATATATTCTTGGGGTCTTCCTTTTCTGCTGGTTGAAACTTAAATCTACATTCTACGTTCACTCCAGCA